>KB670414.1:0-95507 GCA_000349105.1 Anopheles epiroticus
TGAAGTCCTTGGCTGTAGTTGTGTTCACTACAATGCCCTTACGTGTGCTGTTGGTGGTGTAGTTAACTACTCCAACGGAGGTGATATTTTTATGCACATCTCCTACTTGCGCGCCAGTGACGGTAATTGGTGGGATTTTTGATTTTGGTTGTTTTGATTGTGCCGGTGGAGCCACTATCGATGGAGCTTCTTCGTCTTCGCTGAGGATGTCGTAATTATTGCTCGTGGCGATACCCGACGATACGTTGAAATATGAGCACGAGGGAACGGCGTTACCCTGTGCTGCTTTTATCTTGCTACGGCCCATGGCTAATGGCCGAGCTAGCTTTCTCTTTCTCTTCACTATTTTGGTTTTTTGTTTGTATTTGTGTGTAATCTCTATATCTAAATCGTAGATCCGATTTTACACGTCCGATCGGATCGGATGCTGATAGAGGACTGATGTCTGTCTGCTTTTCTATTTGCATTCACTTTTTGCGGAGATCTGCATCAAACCCGTCACGTCCAGCTGGCAGATCGGCTGGAAAACATGCAAAACGGATGGCCAAAATGGTGCTGCATAAGGTGGAAAAAAGGAAAAGTGAAGCGCTTCCCAATGTCACGGTGACTAATTGATGCACACGAATAAACTGTGTGGCTGGTTGGCAGTGGGTGTGAAAAATAAAAGCAGAACACACAATCAAAACAACAAAACCCTAGTGTACCCCGTGGGTGCGTGGTGGGCTTATGGACGGAAGAGAGAGGACGCTCTATTTACATCGCCTATTAGTACGAAAAGCAGCTTGACGGTGTATTAAAACCCTTTCCTACGCTTGCACCTTGCCCTGGACCAACCAGCCTAGGGTCCTCAAAAAACATGACCTCCACTTAAGCCCTGGCGTTATCCTGACGACACAAAAACCGAAACCCAAACAGCACCCACTCTGCAGCTGGCTCCGGAAGTGTTTGGTTGAATTACACTCACTACCATTCGGTGTACGTGTGCCACGGGGCAAAACATCGACGTAATGGGTGTTGTTAGCTACAAAGTGTCCAAAAACTTTCCCCCTTTTCCACCTTTCTCACCCGTATTTTTGTTGCTCTCGGTGTAATCGGGTGGACGGTGGCGCTTTTCCCTACGAGTCAGCCACAAACAAAGGTTTCTGGAAGGAGTCGACAATACTGCAGGATTAATGTGGATTAACAGTGTGTCTGTGTACCGGGGGCCGATCCATAATGAACTGTTTTGCGTTTTCCAAACCATCGAAATGCGTTACCGAATGGTCTAGACACTTAGGCTAGCTTAGGTTCGCCCATGGAAGGCCTCAGTTCGGTCAAATCGTTTATAAACCTGCTGCAGGGCACGCACCAACACAAAGACCTCCAACAAAACTAATCCCAAACAGCCCGTCAACCGGATGCATGAACTAGAAGCGTTCGTTCTAGACCGTGGGGATGGGGGGGTATAGTTCCGATAGAACAATCGGTTGCTGTAGTCCAGCGACTGGACATGAGCGTGTGAAAATTATTCCACCGGAAGCATAACCTAGCCGGGGGAGCTGCAAACGGAGTCCGCACGCGTGCTCATCATCGAACAATTTTATAGCAGGCAGAAATTAAGCTCAACCCCACCATGTTGACCCATGTTGGCTACCTGTTTCCTTTTTTTTTTCTCCTACCCTGCTGCTACTAATGACCGTCGCATCTCGCAAACAACGTTTAACGATTATGGTTCTCGTTTAAAGCTCGCACGCCAGGACCGGTCGTAAATGGAATGGATTGAGTGGTTTATGGTAGATATGACTCTTTTCAGAATACAAGCGGGAACGTAACCAAACGGAGCGTGGAAAATATTCGAACAGTGCCTTGGTGTTGCCGGAAATGGTGATGGCTTGCAGGCCGTCACGTTAATCCTTCTCTATAATCCCCAATAAGCTGATGTTCTGTTTCCGCCGGACTGCAGGCATGTTAAAAATCAGATGTACATCCACATAATCTACTTGAGACGAAATAAATCAACTGACAAAATGAGGAGATTTGAACGCATTTTCCTGCTCAACAGGCACGTAATTGGAATCTTCTTGAAAAATAATAACAGAATAATCCGATATGAATGTTACCGTTGTGAATAAATCAGTCTTGGTTTGGTATTTTGGATCTTTCATATCTTTTATACATATTTTGTTTATTTCAAATGTTTGAAGAAATACTTTTGGAGGTCAACCGACAATTTGAAAGCAATGCTCATGCCAGCCACGCTTGCGCTCGCGCATATTTCGGTATCCATGGAGACGGAGCAACAAAACGAACCAAAGCACCGAAAAAAGACATCCCCTCGGCAGTAATTTAAAACGCAGTCAACAAACATGGTAAGAATTGTCGCTCTTCCAGACATTTCCTTTCACTCAATCATCCCCAAAAACGAACACTGCTTACAGATACTATCCCGTACGAAATCTGAATCGGCCAAGGGGAATCGCAACTCCGCCGGTTCTGGCACGGTGCGCACCGTCACGATTCCATCGTTCGAAGAGTTCCTGCTCAAACGGGACTACATTGGAGCAAAGACTGTCCTGCAGGTACGGTAGCATCCCGCCTTCCGCTCCCTTCTTCCCCTCCGCTTACGCACAATAAAATTCTGGTTTTCTTTGTAGTGCTCCAAGGATTATGACGAAGTGCCGGAACAGCTGAAGCAGCTTTGGACCGGATTCTGTGACTTTCACGTCGGCGAGTACAAACGTGCGCTGCAGCTGTACGAAAAGATTTACGCCGCGGACGGCACTCTGCAGGAGGTGGCGCTTAACATCTGCGTTTGTCAGTTCTATCTCGGCATGTACGACGAGGCGCAGAAGCTGGTGGAAGAGCTGCCGCAAAGTCCGCTCAAGATACGGCTGCTGTTTCATCTGGCCCACAAGTTGAGCGACGAGGACCGGCTGATGGAGCTGCACGGTTCGTTGCGCGACGTGGTGGAAGACCAGCTGAGCCTGGCCGGGATGCACTATCTCCGCTCGCACTACCAGGAGGCGATCGATATCTACAAGCGCGTCCTGCTGGACAACAAGGATCTGCTCGCGCTGAACGTGTACGTTGCGATCTGCTACTACAAGCTGGACTACTACGACATTTCGCAGGAGGTGCTGGATCTGTACCTCAACCAGTTCCCGGACAGTACGATCGCCATCAACTTGAAGGCGTGCAACCGATTCCGCCTGTTCAATGGGCGGGCGGCGGAACAGGAGATAAAGCATCTGGTCGAGAGCGGCACGTTCGGGGCGGACCTGATCCGCCACAATCTGGTGGTGTTCCGGAACGGGGAAGGTGCCCTGCAGGTGCTGCCGCAGCTGATCGACATCGTGCCGGAGGCGCGCCTCAACCTCGCCATCCATCATCTGCGGCGGGGCGAGATTCAAGAAGCGCACTATCTCATGAAGGAAGTCCAGCCGACCGTGCCGCAGGAGTACATCCTGAAGGGAGTCGTGCATGCCGCCCTCGGGCAGCAGACGGGCTCGAAGGAGCATCTGAAGAATGCGCAACAGTGTCTGCATCTCGTCGGTGGTTCCGCGTCGGAGTGCGACACCATCCCGGGCCGGCAGAGCATGGCGTCCGCCTTCTTCCTGTACGGCCAGTTCGAGGAGGTGCTCGTGTACCTGAACTCGATCCGCAGCTACTTTGTGAACGACGACACGTTCAACTACAACTATGCCCAGGCCAAGGCGGCCACCGGGTACTACAAGGAGGCGGAGGAGCTGCTGCTGCAGATACACGACATCACGATCAAGACGGACAGCACGTTCGCGATGGTGCTGGCCAAGTGTCACATCCATGCCGGACATGCGGACCAGGCGTGGAACATCTTTCTCACCAAGGACTCCACGCCGGATGCGTTCGCGTTGCTGCAGCTCATCGCGAACGATAGCTACCGGGTGGGTGAGTTTTGGATAGCGGCCAAAGCGTTCGACACGCTGGAAAAGCTGGACCCAAACCCGGAGTACTGGGAGGGAAAGCGGGGCGCCTGCGCCGGTGCAGTGCAGGCCATCCTGGCGAAGCGTGGCAGCGGTGCACCGCCGGGCGGTGTGTCGGAGATTATTTCACTGCTCCGTGACTCGACCAACGCGCAGGCGGAGGGGATGCTGCGTGTCATCCGACGCTTTGCGAGCAGCATAAAGTAGAGGAGAGTTGCTGGATAACATAACCCATAAACGCAAATAAAAAAGGCAATGGGATTCGGAAGGTGTAAATTTGGGCGTTAAAATCCCATTGAACTATCACAATGCTAGGAAGCTCTTGCGAATTCCATATGCACTTCAAACTCTTCTTTTGTTGCTTTGCCCGGGTGGAGAAAAAATGTTTCACTTTTAATGGCTATTCGAATCGATAGCCGTGAAACTTATGGCGGTAGCAATATTTCACCCACCAGGGCTCTCCAAGCACTAGCACCATTCAAAAACACGCACGCCGTGCGGCCATATTCAGATTTTATCCCGGTGCCATTTTTCGCGCTCGATTTATTGCCAGGTCCGGTACTTGCGGAGCTGTCCTATGTTTTTAATCGGTGGTTTTTGGTAGATTGTTATCATACATTTCCATCACAAAGTTAGGCTTGGACCGTAGTATGAAAAGTTAATTAAACTTCAACCTAATTAGAGAAAAGGGTATTTTTTACGAGCAATCTTTCGCGCCAAGTTTTCTTTGGTCGCGCTGATCCTAGATCTTGATATGACGCGAAATTTATTGTGCCTTGATCTCGATCCAAAAATTTGTTTTGTTGATTTGTTGCATTACCTGAACTTGAAAACAAATTTGAGCTCAAGTTTGCTAATTCCTCAGATGGAACGATTGTGCTAGAATTGTGGACTACCCGCTTGGACAAACTTTTCTCCGCACATACACTCGACAGGAAGGAAGCCACAGTCAAAAAAGGGTTTGAAAAGAACCGGGCGGAACACATTAACAAAAAACCACACGACAAAGCCCATCTGCCACCAGTGTGTAGATGAATGGAGTAAAGTTTATGCCCACAACGTGCCGTCCTTACGGGTCGCTGGGCGAAACCCACTGCATGCATTTGCAGCGGTAGTAGTCTGGAGTACCTTAATGTGCTGTGCATACAAAGAAAGCCAAATAAAAGGAGTGCATGCATGCGTTTGGTGCGGGGCGGATTGGTACAGAACTTTTTCGCTGGAAATGCTTGCTGCTGGCGTTATTAAATGTTTACGAGGTGGAAAAAACATGCTCTAGAGTAACTGGAAATAAGTGAATTTTTAACTGCAGCGAAATTTATAGTGGAATATTTGAGAGGAAAGCTATATAAACAACTAAAAAATGTGCATTTGTGTCATAAGTCTAGAAATTGAGTTTCATAAATCATTCTTTTGCAATAATGTAAGAAGTTTTCAGCGCATTAGAGTAATGCATTAGCAATTGGCGTCAAACAGAATCGATAAGCCAGCAACTGTTAAAGCCACGATAGACGAAACGAGATGTGAAAAACTTTTCGTCGAAAAGCTGATAACAACCGAAAACTTGACGACAAAATATTTTAAGAAAGATCAACTGTTCCACACCAAACAAATTACATCTGGTGCATGTGCTAACTTTGGTACTAGCGATAAAAATTCAGATGAAACCTCCGAACAAAACATGATAATTCGGGGAAAAACCAGGATGGCTAGCACAGCACGAAAATTATTTGAATTAAATCATCTTGTCAAATATAAGCACTCAGCATGAAAGCATAAACATGTTCCACGAAACATTTGTCAATTTAAAACAACTCATAACAACAACAAGAGGCGTTTGCAACAGTGAAATACGCGGTAATATTGTTTCACTCAATAATTTCCACAAAAAAAAAACATAACAGAGGAACCTGCAACATAAACGCGGAAACTGCAGGCATCTCCAGTCAGTCGAAGCCTTCCAAAGGGAAAGTACGCCTTTTATTGTTGGAATTTATACAACAGTCTGAACCTCCAGCTCCATCCCGCACGATGACGATTTACAACATGTACATCTTCGACAAGCTCGGCACCCTGCTCTACTACGGCGAATGGAACCGTCTGAAACAATCGGGCATCACGAAGGATGAGGAGGCGAAGCTGATGTACGGGATGCTGTTTTCGATCAAATCGTTCGTGAGCAAAATATCGCCCGTCGAGCCGAGGGAAGGCTTCTTCTACTACAAAACGAACAAGTACGCGTTGCACTATTTGGAGGTACCGTCCGGGCTGAAGTTCGTGCTCAACACGGACAACACCTCTACCGGCATCCGAGAATTTTTACAAAACATTTACACGAAAATATGGGTGGAGTACGTCGTCCGGAATCCCCTATGGACGGTTGGCACACCCGTCACGTCGGACATCTTCAAGGCAAAGCTGGACGAATTCGTGAAGCAATCGCCACTGTACGGTTCGAAGATTATCTAACACCATCTACTTGATGCTGGATCGGACGCTTTGGACATGGGCAGATCGAGATGAGGGACACCCTGCGGAATGAGCGACATCTTGAGGTTCTCGTTGCTCGACCGCTGCACGCCACCACGGGATCGAGGATCCAGCAGCCCGTTGCTGAAGACAATGTTTGTAATGGTCGTTCTGCAGATAACGTACAACGGCAACCAAGAAAGCAAAACCCACAAAAATTTTACCTTTTTCTGATAAAAAGAGAGGCATGGCATGGCAAACTCTAGTAATTAAGCATAAAAGTGATCTATTAAAGAATATACGAACTAACTGCAATCTAAGTTGTGTTGCTGGCTAATATTCGCTATTTAAAAACATTACAATAAGATATCCTAAAGCTCTTGTGTACAGGTTCGGCTTAAGACGGCTAACAAGAAATTAAGACGGTGCCAAAAGGTAATAGACCACATTAGCTTCCTTTCCCACCTGACCCGACAATTACTCCGTACTGTTAATTACCGTTGAAATTGTGCTTTACGGTACAACGGGGAAATAGACCGCATTCTATACAGCTTAATACCTGTAGCACCTTTTATCTGTTTCTTTTCGGGTGTGAAAATCAATAGGTCGAAAACGGTAAACGAAAGACGGAAATTATTCGGGATGGTTTTGTATTTATTTAAGAAGGAAGGAAGGTTTCGTTTCTTTTCTGCATAAATTATATGCCGCTACTACTGCTCGTATGACGGCACTTTTTTTGCTAATAGTTTACACTCAATTGGTGAAATTTTTTTTTCTTAGCGTTTTGTTCCCACCGTACGCGGTTTGTGATTTTTAAATAGCTTATCCGTTTTTTCCTACGACAAAAATGAAAACACAACAAATTGCACCTATCACCTTCCCGTCCCTTCACCCCCCCACACAAACACTAGCGTTTTCCTGCCTTCTTTCTACAAACGAACTATCCTACTATGCTGCCGGTTGTATCCGACATTTACCGTCGTGATAAAGAAATCCGATACCGTAAAGAGCTGGGACTCACATTTAGCCACAATTTTAATCGACCAAGCGGCGGCACGAAGTCCTTCCCATTCCCACGATCCTGTGGTCTACAATCATCAATAAAAACAAAGAACAAACTATATGGTCACTGTAGAAAACCCACGCCATTCATAGCACGTGCTGCAAACGAAAGTAACATAAACGTTCCGGGGTGAAGAGGGTTACAAACACATTGCTCAGCTATCGTGTTCGTAGAACCACGATTTGGCTCTATTTGACTAGTTGTGTAAACTTTGTAATTTATCACAAGACGGTGTGTTGATGCTTTGCGCCTTATGGTAAAGCTCTCTGTCGCCAAAGTTTCGTGCCTTCATTAGCATTGTGTCTTCTGTTGGACAGGTGAGACGAAGCGATTAAAATAGAAGAAAAAACGGATCATTAATTAACGCCAGAACTAAATGCAGGGGGTGTCAATGGATACACGGCACTTACTATAGTTCCGTTCTCGGTAGCAGGAATGCTTTAGATTGTTTAAATATTCCTCCTCCACCGAAGCTTCCAGCCGGCCCACCGAGCCCTGATACTCGGAGTGAAAGTTTTCCTTCACGTAGTACGGTATCTTTAGCTGGTTCGTTTTGCGTGCGACCGAAAATTTTCTGTGCAACGAAGCAAAACAAGAATGGATAGAAGAGGTTTAGGATCGTTATTGCACTCCAAAGCAAGAACTGGAAGGAAAATGACTTACTGGCTCGGTGTAAGGCTGTAGATGGGATCCGAAATGAAAAACGACGACATCATAGACAACGCGATAAGCAGTATAATGGGCAACAGGTTAATAAACGCGGCAATCCCTGACTGGGGCTAAAACAGTAGACGTAAAAAGAACAGAAAGAGTGAGAAAACGGTCATCTCGTGAGAAGCGCACTCCATCTACCTCCCGGTACTGCTGCTGTTCGGCACGGTGAAACCGTCTTTGGCGTTGGTACACATGCTGGGTAGGAATTTCCGCTCCGAAGAACATGTTGAACAGCTCCTCGGCCGTAAATTCGGTTTCGAATCCACGCGAGTACGCATAATCGTACTGGTAGCGCGTTTTGCGCGCCGTCGGTTGATGATGTTCCTCCGAACCGTACAGATCGTACGATCGCCGTTTCTCCGTATCGGTCAGGATGGCGACCGCATTGCCGATCGCCTTAAATGCTTCCACCGCACCCGGTGCATGGTTCTTGTCCGGGTGAAGCTGCAGGGCCAGCTTCTTATACGCTTTCTTGATGTCCGAATCGGTCGCATCCTTCGTCACGCCGAGCACCTCGTAATAATCTTTACATCTGTAGCAGCCGGCATAGCAGTAAAGAAAACAAAAGTGAATCAATATGGGTTACAAATCGATCCCTCAACCGACGCCAACCTACTTCTTGATCCTTTTCACCGCCTCTAGCTGTTCTGGTGTGTATTCCGCCTCGTTGCCACTTTCCGCCTTGGGTGCTGCACCTCCCTTGGCCGTAGTCCGTTGCCGCACACCATCGTCCGAAGTGTTGCCAGAGGCAGTACTTTCCGCGTACGCTCCGCACTTGATTTTGTTTAGCAGCTCTGCAAAAGAGGGTACAAAACGGATCACACCAGGTGGTTCAGGGTTCAAACAGAAAGGCACGCACGCAAACCTACCTTCGGCCCGGTCCGTTCGATGCAAGGTAATCGATTTGTTTAGTAGCTTTTCCGCTTTCTCGATTTTCCCCTCGGCCAGGTACTTGACCGCCCGCTCCACACAGTCCTCGGCTGCCTCTTTATTCATAGTTTATTTTTAGTCACTATCCGGTAGCTATCCCGAACCACCTTTAATTTGGGGAAGAAAAAATGACACACACATAGACACAGAGAGAAAGACACACCACGGTTAGTGGTTAGAAGAATGGCCACACACGCAGTACGCAGAGTACGAGAAGAGAGGTTCTACTACGCTAATACGCAAACACTTCAACCCCCACGGGGGTGGGTGAGATTGATTCGCACCGAATCCACACGAATCGAATCGGAACACGAGCAGGACCTTGGGGATGGTTCATACGTACTGCGAAAAACAGATGCTCTGGTTACGACGCACCACACGGGAGGGCTACGCAACGAAGCGGCAATACACACACGGCGAAAAAAGGTAAAAATTTAGCTCAAATCTAATCGACACACTTCCCAAATCGTGTCATTATCTTGCGACGATTGTCTTCTTCTTTATTTGGGCTAGCACAGCACGGTATACCATCGATGTGTATCCTCGAATGAGGGGGTAATCTGGTGGTGATGTGTCTTTCTCTTTCACACCATCACGTTTCGATACTGTGTTTATCTCACGCCAT
This sequence comes from Anopheles epiroticus, assembly GCA_000349105.1. Classification (NCBI taxonomy): domain Eukaryota; kingdom Metazoa; phylum Arthropoda; class Insecta; order Diptera; family Culicidae; genus Anopheles; species Anopheles epiroticus. The sequence continues at coordinate 9,740 of KB670414.1, forward strand.
CACTGTCTCGCAATGATTGTGTTTTTGAAATGTCAGCGAATGCGTTTACGATTGTGAGTTGAGTTCTTTCGCGTAATGGTGACGATGTGCTGCAGCAAGGCAATGGCACGCGAGATTTCATTTCGAAATATTTTGCTGTAAAATTCCTTCAATACATTCGCCTTATGTTTTTAAACATTTTAAAGCCGGGTTTTTTCAGACGCTGGTGAACAACATTTTTCTGATGAAAGGCTGTTCCGTAGGGAATAGCAATGGCTTTTGCAAGAAGATCCAAACAACAATAAACAAACCATTGTAAGTATACAATATCAGAGCTTTATTCACATTTAGAACTCTCACTCGTAACATTCTACGCAATAATGAAGAGCGCTGCTGCTGTTTTTAACCGAATATCCTGTAACACGTGTTCCACAACGCGAATTTGGTTAGTTATTTCTAAGCTTTTATTTCCTCAACCTTTCCAGAGTGGAACAAGATTACAATGCTCACCCCAGGCGACAAAGCGTCTAAAGAAAGTCTAACACGTGTTAGCGCCACATATCTTCATTACCATGCACAATACACGTTCGCTACAAACGCATTACTTCCGGTGGCTTTGTGAGACAGAGTTTCGTGCCCAGCTGGTGCTGCTTAATCGATCAAACTTCCAAAAACCCGGCACCGGCTAACGAATGAAGTTGCTCTAACGCCTGGCGCCCCATACTGATAGTGACCTCAAGCACCCTCTGATGGCGTGCCTGATTCTGTGGGGGGTAGGCCCAGCAAACTGGCATACTTCCCCTCATTTCAGGTTTGCGTGTCTTGCGCCTGACGGCTGCTAAAGCCCGAAGGTAATTTGTCATACAGTCGTCGTTGCCCCTTTACCGGTAAATATCATCAGAAAACACACACCAAAAAAGCCCAAAACTTTCATGACTGCTGCTCGATGGTTCTGGGACTTGGTCGGGTTTCCCTTTTTTTTGTGTTATCGGATGGTTTCCGAGTTCAGTTTTGCCGTTACGGCTGAACCATAGGCAGACGGACGACGCTATCGTCATCAGTGCCGCGATACCACTGATCGGATGTTGGTGGAATTTCGATGGTGGCTGAGGAGCTTAAAAGTTCTACAAATTAATTCTCCTACCCATATAAGCGGCAGTACGATAAGCATGGTGCCATTTGTGAGCGTTTTCATCCTATACGATCATAAGCAACGGCCGTGCTGTTTCATCATAGTGCACTAACCTTTGCGTGAAAGTGAAACAACCTCAAGCTGCTACAGCTTCAAGAAGTCTGCGATTTCCGTGCACTCCGCTCGTAAATCATGCAATATTCTTTGAATTAACCGTTAAGGTGGCAAGAACAGCAATTGTCAGAGATCTAGGATAACCTCGCACAAAAGCCTAGTACCCGTAGTGTCTTTCTTAGTGCCAAATCCCGTTACAAACAAGTGACATCCGTCATTGTGGTAGTGGTTGTAGGGAAGGCGCAAGGAGTTTGATTTATAGAATGTCGAGTTACGATTGACGTGGAAACGATGTTACACGATCCGTGTTACAACTGCGGTCAATTCGTCTGTTCGGCACACCGGAACTAACAATATCATCGCTACCAACAAACGGAAACATCACTATGGTGCCGGTTGTTCCAACTTCTTCCTGGTCCTAATGTTCCCGGTTCTTGATTGCGTGTAAATAATCATCGTTAGGTTTCGCGCGCCCTCTCGCAGCACAACCGCACTGCCACAGGATGGGTGACTTTGGCTCAGGTGAGTCGCGACATTTTTTCTTTGACTGCTTATTTACGACATCCCGACGGGTGTGCTTTTACAGCTTTCATCGACTAAACGGCGGGTGCTCCGGAATGTCATGGTATTTTTCTGTCCAAGATTACACATCAGGCGCGCAAGGTGTCTGACAAAACTAGCTTCAATCTTGCTCTATCTACTTATCGATCCTGTCTGATGTCTGTTCTATCGTGTTTAACCTAGCACAAACATTAGTACTCCTCTTCGCGTAACGCATTGATTGATGTTTTTGGGAAAGCAATGTTAAAGCATTTTTCCTCCACTTCCGACAATTACGCTCAGTGTCGTCGCCGTCTCGGCCAGACTTTGCTGACAGTGATTTCCAGCAGCAGCACAGCGATACTTGATACCATTGCACACAGCAACATTGCCAGCACCGAGGACACCTGATCTAGGTTAACCTCCGGCATTTTAACCTCATTTTCGGCACACCTCGGCTTGTTCGCGTAGCAAAGCTTTCGCTCGTACTGCATCAAGCCATTGCCGGCGAGTTTGTGTACGGTGACGCGGATCAGCTCCTTTAACGGACTATCTTTCGACAAGGCTAGATGAGTGGAGCGTTTGCCAATGAGTGGAATTTCCTGCACGGCACATTGTTCTTCGTCAGCAAAGTGGGCTGAAGGAAGGGATAGAGCAAAAAACGACTAATTAGCCGTAGCAATTTGGTAAACCTCTGCAAAAGCTACTCACACTGTATCATTAGATAAGCACGGCTTATGTCACAAAGGAAGGCAGTTCTTCCACTCTGAATAAGGCCAATACCTTCCGCCGTATCGTAGTAAAGGCTGCCGCTAGTCTTTTCCATTTGCGTTTGTACCAGCGTCACCCAATGCTCATCCTCTGTGCCCTACATAGATGTGAATCAGACGAAGAAACAAAAAATATTGCATCAATGCGCTGGCCAGTGGCGCCATCTGCACAGCACGTCGCCTTACATTTATAAACTCCACGTTTTCCGGTACATTTTCCAGCGCTACAGCAAATTTATTTTCTAACAGCTGTTCAAGCGTCCGAATGTTCTTCGGTGGCACCACCAGCAAAAAGCTAACAATGTATGTCAGATAAAACTGATAAATAAGCACGCTGAACACTACCATAGTGAAGAGCGCGATTCTACTTGCGTACGACCGGTGCGTTTCGATAAAGCCTGCAAAAACGTGAACGAAATGTACTCTAACAAATATATTAAACGTTTTAGTGATTTTATGCACATACCTTGCTGGCATAGTATACCCAAAACTAGCACCAAAATACCATTTTCACGTCCTTGTCGTACCGTTCGCTCGAAACGTAGTATGTTGTATAAAAGCATTAAAAACGCAACAAAAAGCGCACCAATACCCAACCATGAGAGCACACTGAATGGGCGTAGAAATAAATTTCTTCTGCGGTCTACGTTTGGGTGTAAAAATATGAGAACCGTCCTGTGGGAAGATGAAAAAGAAAAACATTAATTTCTTATATTGCTTAAATGATGATTATTTCATACTGAGTATCGTGAACTGCAGCAGTATAGTCGAATTTGTAGATGTCTTCTTGCTTAATCTCAACAGGATTGATAATCAAGTCAAATGCTTGATCATCTGCCGTGGACAGCTTCTCTGCGATGCTATGGAAATACATGTATTTTAAAAATGAGTTTATTGTATTCTTCAATTCAATAAATACCTTATATTGTGCACCATGGTCAAAACGTTCCACAGACGCAACCCATAAGCACGGTTGTTCTCCATTTGTCCATGCATTGTACTACCTCCAATAGATGTAATCTACACATACGTAGTAACTCGTGTATTGAATGTCATTTTTTTAAAAGTTAAACCTTAAACATACCTTAATAATTCCCGATTGTTGCATTCCGAGCAAGTTCTGTCGCCTTTCGTACAAGCACCGCTTATCCCATATCGTCAAACCGGATGTGTTACTCCAGCTACCAATCTGCAGGAAGCTTAAGTACCACCCAGCATTCATCCACTGTCCATATACGTCAATAATTGCAAAGTTGCTTTCATTGTTTGTTCCCATCGGTAGGGCTAGAAGAACCTTGGATGATACGGAAACGTTCAACTTCTCCAGAAGCATCCTGTTCGCCTCCAATGTTCTTAAGCCCGCCAGGAACCAGTTAAATCGTTCACCATTGAAAAGACCTCGCACGGAAAGGGCCTGCAGTACACCTTCGATCCCTTCGCAGTTTAAATCGGCCATGAAACCAACACTGACATGCACGGACTGAAGTGAAGCCATAAATGTCGGCTCACGGAAAGTTGCCACGTTCAGAAAGGACATACTTTCTGGGCGACTCTTTCTGACGCTATGTAGTGCGTGGATGAGGGCTGAAAGAACAAAATTCAAAAGTCGAAGAAAGTTTTCAGTTTTATGGCAGCTACTGATGAGTCCACACGAACCATGTTTTTGGTTGAAGCAGTGAAACACGTATACCGTCTTCCGATGTTGCCATTTTAGTAAGTCAAACAAAACACGCTCATATTGTACGGCCATGGCGACCGCTAGACAAGACAAGAAAAATAGCACGAATCTCATTCTAACGTTTGTCCTATAAAGGTTATTCACGGACTACGGATTTACCAGTGAGAATGATCTATAATAGCATTAAATTTCTCATAAAACAAACATGTCACACAATTATCTTGTCTTGCGTAGATAATGAGAATAATAGGCTGCCTTCAGCGGACCTTCAAGTACATAATAATTGTATTAAGTTGCAATAGGAATTGATCTACGCTCTGGTATCGATACTTTCCATCTCAATGTGCCATTCTGCAATTCGAGTTTTGATCACTATTTTTCGGTTTTATTTGCTGGAACATTAGGTGTTATCGATCTCGGTGTATCAAATCCACCGAGAAATGCATCGGATAGGAACATCTTTCTGTAACTGTTTCAAAACATCGTGTAGATCGCTATTGGTCTCCTTTTGGGTTGCATTGAAGCTCTGCTGTGTGCAATTTTTGCTATCCGAAAATCGACGGTCGTGCTGATCACGTTGGGCATGGTAACTAAAAAGTGACTCAAATGACTATAGGCACATCGGGCCAATTGCCAGCGGAAAGCTGCTCTTTTTTGCCTCATTCATTTGTTGCATACTTTTGCTACAATTCTACACAACCTTCATCATTAGTTAACATCTGGTTGAATCACTGCAAACGATCATCCCGATGATGCAACTCATTGCTACCGGAAAGAGTATTTCGATTTGAAGATTTGCAGTACAATCTTTAGTACTAAAGTACGACTTTTTTGTGGTAAAGAAGATTTATCACATTTCTTTGATCGTGTTCTCATCAATACATTTTTGCAGCGCACGAAAGATCCTGTTGCAATTGCAATCCTGATCTCCATCAGAACCGTATCCCTACCAACAGTGATGGATTTCAGAACATTCCGGCGGGCATCGGTTTGGTCCGGCGCGTCGAACATGCATTTCACTGTGACACAACTACACAGTTACATTTTAGTTAGATTTTTTGCTGCAAGCAACGTATCGAACTTTGTCTACCCTTACATTCAAATTATTACACTTAAGTTAAGTAAACTTATTGATATTTAAAACAAGTTTTGATTTCGTTTACTTAATATAACCTTTTTTCGAGGGAAGGTTAAGCAAAGTCAAGTATGTTCTTTTTAGTAAAATTTTAAAGGAAGCTGCAAAAATATCATGGCAAACATTTGCAATTTAGTAATAAAATAAATACTTTTTAAAATAACAGCCCAACAATACTAATAAATAGTTTGAAAACTAACTGGCTTACAGGTCGATTGTCTAATTTTGAATCCACTAGACCACTTATTGGCATTTTACTTACTATTCTTTGAAACGATTTAAAAATGTTCATGCTTAGTTAATAATCCTTCAACAAGCGCACAGAATTCAAAACAACAACGACACTTCAACTTCCACAACCTGAAGGATAGTTGCAAAATGAGTAATAAATTGTTGTTTATTGGCACCATTAGCGACACTAATTGTTCCAAGCCATAGTATACGGCACTAGAAGATTGGTACAATTTATGGCTAATGGAAAATATAATCAGAAGATGGTGGTTGGTTTATGTCAAGGGCCTTTTAACTCAAATGAGCTTCTTCGGTAGAAATTGCCTATGATTTCCGTTTAAATTGGATTATTATAATAATCAACATTTCAAATACACCGTAATACCACCGCAGAAAACCTGTCTTTTCTGGCATGATAATTGTATTACTCGTGTTAGTACTTCCTCACTTCAGTTAGTAAGCCGGGGGAAATATTTAAAGAGTGACCGATTGTAAATCTCCCACAGTTACGCTTCAACATGAAGTTACTTGTGTTGTGTGCTTTGTTGTTCTTGCTAAGATCTCCAACCCCAACCGAATGTTCCACCAGAGCTCAGCTAATTCAAGAGTTTCTGCAGCAACGCTCCATTACCAGTCTGATGGTACTTCACTGTGTCCGGGAGCCGACCGATCAGGATGTGATCCGTATCGTAAAAATGCTTCGTGAAACCTTCCTTGGCACCGTCTTCTATCTCGACGTGACCGGGGCACGCTTTCGGCAGCAATTCCAGTGGCATATGTTTTACGAGCGCTACAAAACCGCCATCACCCTCAATCTGGAGTGCTCCGGGATGGAATCGGTGCTGGGACACCTGTCGGAGCATTCCTATTTTAATGCTACCTTTCACTGGCTTATGTTTGGTGGGAGAAACTTTGAGCAAGTGTCCTGTTTGCTGTCGAATCAAAACATTAACTATGACACGTCTATCACGTTGGTGTTTGATCGAAACGGTCCGGAGGATGTGCCACGGTTTTACGAGGTGTACGATGTGTTGGGGACGGTGAAACGCCGTGGAGGTAGGATAAGTTTTGAGCTGCTAGGAATTGTATCCTCTTTGCTAGAGCTTCCTAAAAGTGCTGCTCGCAAACCGGATCTAAATGGGATCATGCTGTGGACCGCGCTAACGGTAATAGGCATTGTTGGAAGGTTGGAACCAGCGGTTTACCCAGTTGTTCCACTTTTAGACCGCAAACCAACATCAACCGCGACCATTTGTCGAGAAGCTTAATTCTTCAAAGAGACCGAAATCTTACAGCGCTACCAATCACGCCTACCAGATGGTCAAGCTGCTTCAGATGAAGCTGAACTTCAAGTAAGCACGCGGTACTGAGTTCAATCCACTATCCTGACATTGGCAATTTCGTCTAACAGACTTACGATGGTATTAACCAACGATTGGCGTTTCGATCTGATCGGTCACAACTCTTCCCAGGGCGTGGTGGGACAGGTACAAACCAAACTGGTCGACTTTGCGATCACTCCATTCGCAGTTACGGCGGAGCGTATAACGATTTGCGACTATACCATCGAAATAGGGCGTGGAACGTATGTTCATCCTTCAGGCATTATTATCTCGCTATCTCAAATGCCTTATCTCTTGCAGCTTCTACACTGTGTTTCGCCATCCGAAAAGTTTAAACAAAAGCAACATTTTCCTGCTTCCGTTCGAGACGAGCCTTTGGATTGGTGTGTGTCTTATCTTCGGCACAATTGCATCGCTGTTAGCACTATCAATAGGTTGTTTGCAACGCGGGCGTCCTGGTCGGTCATCTTACCTTGACTGGCTCGTGGAACAGTCACTGCTCGGTACGGTGGGCATGGTATGCCAGCAAGGATTCCATCACCGTACCATAACGCTGAGCTCGAACCGAATACTGGTGTTGGTCGCGATGGCATCGTCGATGATGCTGCTCCAGTTTTACTCCTCCTTTATCGTTGGCTATCAGCTGATCACTCCGCCGAAGACGATAAACACGCTGGAGAAGCTGGTGGACAGCAGCATCAAGATGGCGGTGGAGAATTTGAGCTATCAGCATGACTTCTTTCACGTAACCCTTGCTCGTTCTGTGATGGAAGCAGAGGGAATTAAGTCTAACGGTGGCCATATTTCCAACAGCGCACCACAAATCCGGCCGCTTTGAAGCTGTACGAAGCGAAAATTCTTCCCAGCAGGTACGGGTTCGTCAATCTAACGTTCGGCATGCAGCTGGTGAAACAGGGAGGATACGCGTTCCACTGTGAAACTTCGTACGGCAACGCACTTATTATAGGTCTTGCATGTTACCATTCGAAAAGATGATCAGCTCTGACCACTACATGCTCTCCTCTATCTTTCAGAAACCTTCACCGAGCGGGAAATCTGCGAACTGCAGCAGGTTCAACTGTATCCCCAACGGCCGGTACATTTGCCCCTCGTTAAGGGCAGTCCGTTGCGAGAGCTGTTCAAGATTAATTTACAGCTGCTCAAGGAAAGGGGTCTGGTGGCTTACCATCACTCGCGTTACTACATACCGAAGCCAAAGTGTAACAAGCAGAGCAGCAATCACGCGGAACAGATCTATCTGGCCGATGTGAGGTTCGCCTTTCTACTGCTGGCCGGCGGGATGGCTGCCAGTGTTGCGATGCTATCGTGCGAGCTTGCCTTCGTGCGCTTTCGTAACTGGTGCCTCCGGCGGGAGAGGCAGGCAATACCGGAAGGTTTTGTGTGGCTTAATTAAACTGACGCAATCAGGACAAAATGGCGGAAGTAGCTGAGCGCCATGTTTAGCCTTCAGCTCATCACACGTTTCGTTTATCCAACCAAATCGTTTCTCTTGGACATGGAAACACATGGAACTGCTACAAAACACTCACTTATCAGAGCCACTTAATCGTTGGTCGTTGTGAACTTTGAATTTCTGCCGTTGCATGTGAAACTCAAATACACGAAGTAGACACACTCCGGCGAAAAGGTGCAACTTTCTTAAATTGATTTCCACAAACGGCAAAGGAAGAGGAAGGAGCTTTTGCCATGTACTGAACACTCTGCCACGGCGGATCGGTGGCAACTGCCGCTTCTCTACCATTTGATGGTAATCACAGCCCCAGGGTAAGGGAAGTTTATCGCACACACATCGCGTAGTAATCCCTGGAAACCGTTGCATCCGTTGCTACTGGCAGTTTTCCTTCAGGTACCTCATTAACTTTCGCACGTTCTAGCATTGAATTGGTGTGCATCGCACGGGAAGCGGGGCCCCTCGGAACGTTCTGAAACCGCCTATAAAACTCCAACATGCATTCCACATCACGCACGTTGGCCCGATTTTCACACTCCACTCCTCCCCTCTCTCGATTTCTCCCTCTCGATCTCTTCAGCAGGCAATAGAATATTGCACATTATGTTTGATAGACAGGCGAACGCAAACGAGCATACCCATAACCCATAACGTCTAAGTAGGCTGGCCTGTTGTTGTTGGTGGTCGGTCCTTACTATATGGTTAGTACGGTGCCATCATAGGGAAGAGTCGCGTATGAGTGGTTCGTGGCAAATAGACGCAGCCATTACCACCTAGGCAGTGTGGTGTTGCCATTTCAGCATGGTCATACGAGTAGTGTGCGTTTGCGGTGCGGTTTGCGTCACACCTTGCACCATCATCTCCATCATCATGTGCCCTATCTTGCCGGTGCTGAAGAGCTCACAAGCTGGTAGAGTGGGCGTTTTGCTGAAGTTCTCGCGAGAAACCGCATCTGGAACCGTTTGCTGGTGGGAAGCGGTGAGCCTTTGAGGCAGGGTAAGACATCAGGACCGTCTAGGGTGTGATTTCGATCTGTGCTAGGACGTTAGTAACCTGCACCTGCTCAATCCGGACGGACCTGGAGTACAGCGTGTATATAAGGAAGTGTTGCTTGAAGGGCAACAAAGTTGCTCATTGACGTAGTTTTCGCTATCCTTCCTCCCGTACACGGAGCACCCGCCTATAATGAATCCGGATGCGTGTGATCCACTTGCTCACACGAGCATGTATCAACGAGCGGAAGAAGGTGTTACCACTGCCAAAGTTCTTACATGGTTCAGGGAGAGTACCTTTACTCCCTCTCCAGTGGAATGCATTTACATCGCTCTAATGCGTTTTTGTGTTTTTTTTTCTCATCTTTATCTCTCCAGATAGTGACGATAGTGATGGTGAGGGAGGACTTGGAAATGTGAGCCGTGTCATCGTTCGCCCACCAGGTAAGTGGCATAACAACTCTTGTCCCTTCTTGATTTAACTAACGACCGCCCAAGGTCAGAAAAGCCGGTCATTTCTGGCTTACCAGACCCCATTAGACATCACGTAATTGGATGGGCGGTCCTCTCTGCGGGGGAGCACGGTCTAGATTTGAAATCCGGAGCTGTCGTATGAGGACTAGTTCGCCCCATTACCACACCCCAAGAAACTTATTTCTTCAATCATGAATGATCCTTCTCCGCTATCATTTCGGATTCTGCAAATAATCTAGGGCAAAGTCTCGATTGCGTCGACAGACAGAGAAGAGGAATCTCTACAACTCTTGAATGTGGGTGTGTACTGTATTAAGATAATTTTTATTACGAATTAATGTCAAACGGTCTGCTACACTAACTGTGCACACGGTGACAAATGTGTATGTTATGCTTGTTTTTCCATTGCTTTACGGTACTATTGGGCTGGTCTCCCACTGTGCGTGGTTTCTGGCGTGCGCTAACAGTGTTTTCACACCATAGCTTTGCCGGAAGCACCGTCAGAGATGTACCTTTTGTAGAAGTATAGAAAGTTGATAGATAATTGGTGAAGAGACATGCAATCTATTTTGTTTGCCTTTGTTGATGTAATTCATATTGCATCGGTTTTTCCTGTGTATTAGTGGGTGTATTCGTAACACTGACCGTTTTCTTGCTTAATCCTCAAATTGCCAGAATGTAAATCATCAATCGATCCGTGAAGAAACACAGCTGCGGCATCCCGCTAAATTCCCCCTATCTTACTTCTTTTTTGCTGTTATTTTTTCTCAGCTAACCAGGGAGATCAAATACCAAGTTGGGAGTGACATATAAGCCAAAATTCAAGCAAGCCGATTCTGCTTGCTCTTTTGCTAGTTGTTACTATGCTTTAAAGTATTACTGATGTTCACCAAGGTTAGTGTGAAATGTTACTAATGTTGTTGTAATGAAAAGGGCGAAAATGAATCATCCCGATCTTTCTCTTTCTTCTACTGCCTATATACCTTTCATGTAAGAATAATGTTTGTAGTTAATATTAAAATAAAAAAATTTAAGATTTTATTTCTACACAAGACATTTTAAGCGCGTTCGCCTCGGATGCGGCGTGCCAGCTGGATATCTTTCGGCATAATAGTTACACGCTTGGCGTGGATCGCGCACAAGTTAGTGTCCTCAAACAGACCGACCAAATAAGCTTCGCTGGCCTCCTGCGAACGAGTGCGAATGGAAAGAAAATTAAACAAAATATGATGTTATTTTACTTGCTTTTAATGAGGGATGCTTGTGTAGCATTGAAAAGAGCCGCTGTTACTAGACGTACCTGTAGGGCACCGATGGCAGCCGACTGGAAGCGCAGATCGGTCTTGAAATCTTGGGCAATTTCACGCACCAGTCGCTGGAACGGCAACTTGCGGATCAGCAACTCCGTCGACTTCTGGTACCGACGAATTTCACGCAGTGCGACCGTACCGGGACGGTAACGGTGAGGCTTCTTCACTCCGCCAGTGGACGGAGCGCTCTTACGGGCGGCCTTGGTGGCCAGCTGTTTACGGGGAGCCTTTCCTCCGGTAGACTTACGTGCGGTCTGCTTGGTACGTGCCATCGTTAATTATTCTGTTCTGGAAGAAAAAGTGAAAAAGGAGATGTTTTTTGTCATTAGAGCGTATTCAGTGCATTGAAACGAATAAAAAAGATCGGTTAATGTTGCTTTCTCCCTTTCTCATATGAACGTAGTGGAAAACCGGTTTTTCTTCGTGGGGGAAGCATGCGCACTAGCGCTCCCCGCCAAAAGCTTGAGAAAATCAATAACCAAGCCAAACACACGTTTCTTTACACAAAAAATGAGAATCAGCTCCAAGCCTCTTGCCGCAATAGCAATATGCGAAGGCTTAAGCAAAATCCAAGATGTCGGCTATCGTGCTCAGATAACTGGCATCAAAACAAAAACACCTTCACACGACATGGAGCAGCATGCAATGGGCAGAAATTTATGCTTAACATGCAAAAAAAAGAATAAAATTTCCATAATCATGAACATATGAAGAGAAACATTGGTATTTTAATAAAAAAAAATGCAAGCAATCCAGCAACATTTTAGCAATTAACTATTTTAATTTTTTAAATATGAAATATTCAACTAAGGATAAGACATTCAAATTCTGTTATTTTTTTAAAATAAATTCCATATCACTCAATACGACGGCACACACACTCTTAACTTTTCTTCAAAAACAAAAGTATTTTTCTAGAACCACACACACACGCCTCGACATAAAACAAAACAAAACATACAATTTCCATAAATTAAATCACAATCACATCAAAATTAGACACCTCAAATTCAGAAAACATAATTTTCATTCGTTGCCTTTGTGTCAATAATATTTAACCACAGAAAAGCATCAAGCCGTCCCCCTCAGCTACTTCCAGCTTAGTAGCGCTGCTGACAACAAAATGGCGTCGCTGGTGGAACACCGCGCGCGCGATTAAACCCATTCACTGCTGCTGCCCAACTTCTCATCATTCAGCGTGCCCGTTTTGTCGTCGACAATCCAAGCGCGCGCGAGCCTTCTCCACATCGCAACGCATAACTAGCGCACCATCGCTGTCCCTTCCAAAGCACAAACACTCTCTCACACACACACACACCGATATCACGGAGAAAGGGAGGGGGTGGATTGTCAATAGATTGGCTTTTCACTTTCAACAATTATTTTCACATCCGACCAAAACGCGCGTCGTTCTACGCGCACTTCCATGGAACGAACGAAACACAACAGTCAGCCTGCGCGTTAGCCCGTTGCGGAGCGCTAGCGCTACCGCTGGGGGCCACTACCCCCTTACGGGAGCACAGAGTGAATGGGGGCGCTTCTTACCTCTCTTTTACTCTCACACTTGATCAACACAAAATAGTCGACTGCTTGCAGGCTGCAAAGGGCTTCCGCTCGCGAAGAAGATCCAAGAAGTAATGACGTCTCGGTGTGCGGTGTTGCTTTTTCCAACCTTGCAAGTTGCAACCTGTACCCACCAACACAGCAATCCACGCATACACAGAAATAGATGGTGCTGTTTCTTTTCCTCGCACTTGGGTCGTGCCTACGTGGGAGAGCTACTGTACTCGCTCACACTCTCCCGCGCTTGAAGCACTCTCGTTTATTAGGTATGATCAATTTCTCCGCACGTTTATCTTTGCTTAGATTTTCGGGGATATGAAAAATGAGAGGCGACGGTTGAATTTCAAATTCTAAACAGTTCCCTACAAATGCAAAACTATGAAATTTTAAATCTTAACATGATTTTTTCTCTCTTTCTCACCCCGACAGGGCACAGTGGCAAGGCAAAGCGTGGCCATTTGTGCTTTGATGCTGCATTCGAGACGGGAAATCTTGGCCGGGTCGATCTGGTCGGTGAGTTCGAGTACGATCTGTTCCTGCGACCTGACACCTGCAATCCGCGGTATCGCTTCTGGTTCAACTTCACCGTGGACAACGTCAAGCAGGACCAACGGGTAATTTTTAACATCGTCAACATGAACAAAAGCCGCAACCTGTTCAAGGATGGCATGACACCGCTGGTAAAGTCTACCAGCCGTCCCAAATGGCAGCGGTTGCCCCGATGCGAGGTGTTCTACTACAAGTCACCGGTACATCAGAATCACTACGTGCTGAGCTTCGCTTTCGGCTTCGACAAGGAGGATGAGGTGTACCAGTTTGCACTCACCTTTCCCTACTCGTACTCCAAGATGCAGGCGTACCTGAACGCGGTCGAGCTCAAGTTCCCGGAAGCCTTCGAACGGTCAACGCTGGGGATGAGCATCGTAAGTGGAAACGCTGTGTGCTGCTGAACACGCGTTCATTAATCACTATCGCTTTGTGATTGTAGCAAAATCGCAAACTGGAACTGATCACGTTCGACGACGTGAAGAAACCGGACAAGATGGACCCGAAGAATGTGATCCACATGGTCGTCATACTGGCGCGCATACATCCGGGCGAATCGCCCGCATCGTACGTGGTGCAGGGTTTGATCGAATTCCTTGCCGCGGCCAACCAACCCATCTCGAAGGCGTTGCGCGAACACGTGGTATTTAAGATCATCCCGATGCTCAACCCGGACGGTGTGTTTCTCGGCAACAACCGGTGCAACGTGATCGGGCACGATCTGAACCGCTCGTGGAACAAGCTGTCCCAGTACACGCACCCAACCCTCTCGGCTGTGATGAAGATGCTGAAGGAGTACGACAATTCCAGCGTAAGTATAGTGCCCTTTGCAGAAAGACCGATTACGCCCAGGGGTTAACGGAGAGATTTTTTTGTTTCGTTAGTGCTACCAGGTGGATTTTGTGATCGATATCCATGCCCACTCGAGTCTGACCGGAACGTTCATCTACGGCAGCACCTACGACAATGTGTACCGGTACGAGCGTCACCTCGTCTTTCCGAAGCTGTTTGCGACCAAGTGCGAGGACTTTTGCCAGGAGCACATGATGTTCAACGCGGACGATCGCAAGTCGGGCACGGCACGGCGCTACTTTGTCGAGGCGCTTAGTGACAACGTCAACACGTACACGCTGGAGGTGTCCATGTGCGGGTACTTCCTGAACGGGACCAACATACTAACGCAGTACACAGAGGATGGATGTACGTAGCATTCCCTCAACTCATTAGAACCTTTATCTGTAGTTGGATTTTTGGATTCTTCCAGACATGCGAATAGGAAGAAATTTGGCCCGCACCTTCCTCGAGTATTACCGCTTTACCAACATTCTGCCCATACCTCCCGTCGATGAGCTACGGCCGCGCAAGGGACGCCCAAGAACGCACCGTCCCCGTGCTCGGTCGAAAACGCGCAGCGAGGTGCGCGTCCGGCCCAAAACAACCCGTGCCTACGCACCGATCAGCTACACCGATCTGTCCATCTGCTACGACAGTGCCACCTCGGAGGACGGGTCACCCGTGCGGTACATGTACGGGCAGCCGGGTCACGCCGGGTATGGTGGATTTCGGATGCGTCCCCTAATCCATCAGGATCAATTCTCGCTGTCCAACATACAGGCGGCACGGTTTAGCAATCTCGACTTTTCCAGCGACTTTCGGTTGAAGATGCCGAAAGGGAAGGGCGGCGGTGGCCCGGCACAGGAACCAAAAATGCCACCGATCGAGATGCTGAACGTACCACCGAAACCGCACTTGACGATTATCGACTTCAACCAGCTTACTCGCGGCGGTCTGGAGGAAGCCACGTCCGGCAAGACGATCGAGCGGGAAAAGGAAAAGATTCGCCGGCACACGGTCAAATCGTCGTCGCGGAAGGCTTAGCTAACCCTCCTAAAACGTGTAAAAGTTTTCTATTTGCAGCCTATGTAGACTAGACTTAATAAAGGTAGTAAATGTTTCGGTGCCGCAAAGTAAAACCAGCAGCGAATGGTGTTTCCCTTGCCCTGGAAGGAGTCGCTGTTGGAGTAACCGTTCGATCTCTTCCTGCTCTAACCGGCGATCGTAGATTGGTTCGTTGTAGCGTAACCGTTTCGCAACGCAATTGCATTGCAGCCCTGCGTCGGTGGAAGCACACGAACAGCTACGCCTGGAAAGGTAGACAGCGTACGTGAAGTTCCAATAGCCAGCCATTCCATGCAGTTCGTCTCGAAGCAGCACACTCGCAAGATCTCGAAAGCATGCACAAAGCGTTAGCCGAGTCTCGTCTTCTTCGTCGTCCAGAATCGCTCGCAGCGTACTGTAGATCGGTGCAATGGCAACACCCTGCACGAAAGCAACGACATTGCGGCACTGGTTACGCGTCCAGAGGAAATCTCCATAAACACCCTTCCACTCGGTGAGCGATCCGGTCGACAGGGTTAGGAGGTAGTTCGTCATCAGACCATCTGGTTCTAGCTTTATGAGAACGTCGAAGGTACCCCGTGCTGGGTCGCATCCGATGGGAGTGTAGGGGCGGCTGAGATACAAGTCATCTTCACTTTTGTCGTATTTTTCCTTCGGTTTGCTCGCGATCTGCTTAGGTAGCTGCGCGGGATTCTTCATACGCCACAGAGACAGCGGATGCTCGAGTGGATTTTCCCATTTCTCTGGAGCTTGGCACGATGTTTTATGCGTTCGTAGCATTAAATGACATCCCGGTGGTATGATCAGACGCTCTTGGTCGTTGGAGATGGCCGGCAAACAGCGGAAACGGAATCGGAACACGTTCTCCGTTGCTTTGGTGATTGATTCACAGATGAACTGTTTGTACGTTCGATCGAACACGTTGACGGCATCGCGAGGAAGCACGTGCTTCGAAGGCTTAACATCCAGTACACAGTTGGTGCAACCAGAACCACAGCAGACGGGATCTTCTTGGCTCATGGAATGCAAACGAGAATTCCGTTCGGGGAGAAAGATTACAAACTTTGCGAAAATGCTCCGTTTGACAGCAGCTGCTGGTTCTGTTTACATCCACTCCGTTGCATCGACGATAAGCGTGTGTTTGTGTCTGTATATGTGTGCTGACGCAACTTTTTCCCCAACACGACTCTCAAAGACTCCAATTCTAGGAAACGTCGAAAACTCCCGTTCCATTAAATAGAAACAATGATTGATCGGAGTTTTATTAATTATAACATAGTTTAAGTATGTACGCATTTGTACGTATCACAAGTATTGCTTCCGTGTTTACACGCCCACCTTCCCCAGTGCCGAGTCCGTCTTCGGATCAGCGGTAACATTCTGCACCGCCACAATCGTCTCATTTATCGTGGTCTGCATCGAGCGCATGTTCTGTATCTGGAGCAACCGAAGTATCTGCGCCGCCTTTTCCACCTCTCGCTCGGCGACTGGTGTTTGGGGCGACGGTTTCCCGGTGGTGTTACTGCTGCCATTACTCGTCCCGCCCAACACGAACGGTTGCCCGGTGATAAGCGGTTCCTTCAGCGTTTCCTTATTCAGGCAGTCATGTATAACGCGACCAGCGGCACGCAGCGACACGAGATGGTCGGGATGGTACGCAATGCCAAGCCGGTCGGCCAGTTTGCGCGCACCCTCCTCGAACTGTGCGTTAGTAAAATCGAGACTGTCGAACGGGTTGGTGGACTTAACCTCCGGTGCGTTCGATTTCTTCTGCTCTTCCTCCGCCTTGCGGGCACCGCTCAGCGGTCGGTACGTGTCCACGTTGTCCGAATACTCAAGCCGCACCGCGTGCAGCAGCAGCCAGGTTAACTGCTCATGGCGCGTTACCAGCTCGTACGGAAGGCCCACATCGGTCTTGTACTTATCATACGCCGCGTCCCAAACTTCGACCGAACCGATCTGCTTCAGCTCCTCCCGGTTTTCGATAGTGTAATGGCGTATCTTCTGATCCTCCAGCCATGAGATCAACGAGCGAAATTCCTTCGGATCTGCAGTGGAAGGAATGGGGTAAGGGATGGTATAATTAAACGATAGCCTACGATTGGCTTGCTTAATGTTGAGCAATTACTCACCATCGATATTGACGGGCTGGGTGCCGGTATATTGCAGGGCGGACAGATACCGTTCAAACATTTTCGCCACGAACAATTGCGAAACAAATAAAACACCGCTGAGGCAAATTCTCCGTATGTGTGACTCTTCTCGTCTGCGGCTCTTGTTTTGTATGCCACAATATGTCAAAGTAGCGGTTGCAGGGGATGCGTATATAAGTACGGATTGGAGGGAGTACGATTTTTCCAAGATGTATATAAAAAAGGGTGGACACATTCGCTTTCGGGAAAATACATGCTCGGAGAAAAAAACTGGGACACAGGTATGAAAATAGTTTGCTAGAAGGGGTTAAACAAGTTAAATGAATAAGTAAGAACCCTCATGTGTTGAATGGAAAGAAATTATGTTTCTACCCATGATATGACAGACCAACCCATTTGGTCAACACTAGGCACAAATCAAAACAAGCTCGAGCAGGAAGACAAGCAATCTGGTAATATTTCGCTGTCGGTGCAAAAATGACCGATTCCGTAGTTTCCAATCGACACAAAGACTGTTTGCCCTGTCGCCTAGTTAGTGGTTTCGGTGTCATCGGTATGGGTGCCTACATAGCGGTACAGGCTCAGAAAAGAACTAACAACCTGGGTCGCTTCACCATGCTTGCCATAGCAGCCGGTTCGTATGGAGCTATAACATGGCACGCTACTCAACAACTGTTTTCTAAATCGAATTTCTTTCCTTGCAGTTGCTGGTAGTATAGGAGTTGCACGTTTAGCAGACGTTTACCCTTTTGGCGAGAGACCGCAAAAGTAGTTTAATGGTAGAATAAAGTCCCATACCCCTGCGAGGGTCCCGTTCTGTTACAAAGCAGCCTTCGTCCACGAGTTACTTCATTCCAACCTTCCCCAGCTTGGTGTCGGTTCGTGGATCCGCCGTCACGTTCTGCACCGACACGATCGTTTCATTTATGGTCGTCTGCAGTGTGCGAAGGTTTTGTATTTGCAGCAGACGCAGTATCCTTGCGCATTGTTCCAGATCTTGATCCTTTTCGAGTCCCATCCCGCTGCCCTGCGCGATCGGGAACGATGCTTGACCCGCAATGGGCGGCGGTTCCTTGAGCGCCTCCTTATTGTACGCACCCTTGATGACCTTAGCGGCCGCTTGCAGTGAAACCAAATGATCCGGATGGTACGAAATTCCCAACCGCTCGGCTAGCTTCCATGAGCCTTCCTCAAAATCCGCACTGGTAAAGTCGAAACTGTCGAACGGATTGGACGATTGCACTTCCGGGGCGTTTGTTTTCTTCGACTCTTGCTGTAACTTCCGTGCGCCCGTTAGCGGACGGTACTGTTCCGCGTTGTCCGTGTACTCGAGCCGGATCGCGTACAGAAGCAGCCAAGCTACTTCTTCATGTTTTGTTTTCAGATGCTCTGGGACTTTGATGTCCTTTTTGTATTTTTCGTACGCCCGGTTCCATTCGTCCGGTGCATTAATTTTCCTCAGCGGTTGCCGCTCTTCAATCGGCAGGAAACGAATCTTTTGATCCTCCAGCCACATCACGAAGCTACGGAAATCCTTCGGATCTGTGTAGGGAAGGCAGGAAAAGGAATGGATGAAACAGGCACGAATCGAATTACGGATGTTCGCGTCAGCTACTTACCATCAATATTCAGCTGTCCTACACGAGGAAATTGAAGCGCAGTCAGGTAACGTTCGAACATATCACTGTTTTAGAGACTGGATTTGTTTTATTTTTTTCTATTTCGAGGAGCCGAGTCGTGGAATTTTAGCGTCCTTGCGGGTTTTGACAGTTTTTTTGTAAACAAAGCTCAGCCCAAGATACACATAGGCAGGATGTTCCTAGTCGCACAAGGTATACAGACATATTCAAATTCAAATTGAATTGATTTTTACGTACGAAACCGAAACTGAATTGAGATAATCAGTGAAATGTGCAAAATTACATTTAACTGTCACATATTCGTTATTTACGCCCCTTTGTTGAGGAGAATCAAGCCACTTGGAACTTCCGTTAACTTCTTCACATCCGTCTACTCTGAATCATGTTATTTTTCAACACTTCCGTCCACTAGCGCAATCGCTCCCAAAAATATAATCAATGAATTCCGTGCTCTTCCCCTCAGGCATCAAGTGGGTGCATCATGCACACCTTCTCCTATCTCTCAAGTGTGAAATGATTCCCTCCAACAAAGCAATAAACGATACAATAAAAGCTGAAAATCATCCTCGCTTACCATCATTTCGTCGCACAATTGTTGGAATCTCGTTGTTTCGCTCAAGCTAGGGACCAGCAACTTTTAGTTTCTGTAATACTGATAACGATGTGCAAACACGTGGTAATAAACCCAATTTTCGGCTGTACTAAAGTTCTTTGATTTGCGCAAATTAAAATGGCAAAGCCGCTTATCATCAATCGTGCGGGGGGGAGGGGGGGTAGGTGGCGGGTTTGTGAATTCTCTTGCTTCCTTCCGACCGGGGCACGCTTACACACCCTCTGAGAGGCTATGGACGAGTAGCAACGATCGTGAGGCAGCTTTCTTAAGTGTTGTTTTGTTACCCATCGCCATAAAATCGATTGTTATCTCCAGACACACACACAAATTAACCTGGACCGCAGTTCTCCAGCACCATGCAAAGATAAGCAACGGGTTTTGCCGGGTCGTGTGCTTTAAAAACATGCCCCGCGCCGTGAATTTCTCTCAAATGCTTGAGAACGCAACTATCAGTGAGACATCGATTAGAGTAATTGAAGCACCATGGCAGACCGGTTAACGGTTAGGCTTGCTGCGTTCCTATTGCTCTGCTGTGCCCCGACTACTAAGGTCAACGGGCATGGCATGGCTCTGGATCCGATCGCACGGGGCTCACGGTGGCGTTGCAACCCGAACGCCCTGCCCAACTACACGGACAACGAGCTGTTCTGCGGCGGCTTTCAGACGCAGTGGGGTACGTACAACGGCAAGTGCGGTGTGTGCGGCGATAGCTACGGTGATGTGCAGCCTCGACGGCACGAGCTGGGCGGTATGTACGGTCAGGGCGACATCGTGAAGCAGTACGTGCAGGGCAGCGTGATTGAGACACGCATTCGGCTCACGGCAAACCATCGCGGCCACTTTTACTTCGATCTGTGCAATTTGGATGAGGGCGTGGAGGATGACGCGTGTTTCAGCCGGTATCCACTGATGCTGGCCGACGGAAGTCGCAACTGGGTACTACCTTCTACGTCACCGGGCGAGTATCGGATAAGCTTGAAGCTGCCTGATTCTGTTACCTGCAGTCATTGCATTTTCCGTTGGACATATGTCGCTGGTAAGTATCGGGAAGGAAGCGGCTGTAAAATGGTGTGAAAAGAACTGAAAAACTCATTTGAATCGGTTTCGATGTACTTTCGTGTCCAGGAAACAACTGGGGTTACTGTGAGGATGGAAGTGGCAAGCTTGGCTGTGGACCGCAGGAAACGTTCAGGACGTGCTCCGATGTACGAATAGCGGCGCCGAGCGATATCGTTCCCAGCTTTGTGTACTGCACCAAAACCGTTTAAATTTATAAATGAAGCTAACTAGTTTCTATTTGTATACACCACATGCACGACATGGAGTGGTAACTAGAGTATTTTTTTTATTTTTATAGAGGCTTTGGCCATTCAGGCCACCATTCGTCTCACTGGTTTTAGTAATCTTTTCTAGAAATATTTACGAATAAAGCCTCGCTTCAGTAATAGCAATGTGATATTATCGATTAATGCCTCTCTGTGCGTTTGACAAAAAAACTTTGGACACACTGGCGGTCACAAAACTCACTCGTTATATTCTAATCATTTAAATACATATTTCCAGTTCTTCCCATCGCGACGGGGAAACTTACAAATGTACGACATGCAGTGGCAACTAGTGTGTGTGTATGTATGTATGTATCTTTATCATTCCTAATGGGGAAAGGGGACAGATTGTACACACAATAGGTATTATAGGGCTAAAAGTAGTTACATCGTTTCTCCTTTAAAAAAAATTAAAAGATTAAAAACAGGTTGGAATTCGAAATCTAAGGAAATAGTAATTGAGAAGATAGCGTTATACGACGATAGTGGAAATAATGATTTAAGACAAAAAGAAACCTAGCTCGAAATAGAGAAACCGATGAGATGAGAGATAAGACAAGCACTCGACTCAAGGGTTCGCTCTTTCTCTACTTACTCTGAACTTACTTTTACCACATCCAACACATTTCCTATGCATTTGATGGACTATTACTATTATTATCTCGTGCTTTCCTATGACCAGATACACACATGGGCGCTGCGACGCGGCTCGACTCGCGGCGCATTTTATGATTGGCGGTTTTTCTTCAGCCCCTCGAGGAACTGTGACAGATCGTACTCCTCGTGGTACTGACTGTCGTCCCACAGCTCTGGCAGGTTCTCGAGCACAGTCTTAATGGCCGTCGTGGCGCCGCTGTTACCGTTCGCTTCAAGGTCAGCGGTCGTTGCTGTCACCGCGCCGGCATTGCTCGACGCAGATCGCAACGACCCACGGCGTTCGGTGGATGCGGCAGCAGCAGCAGCACGTTGCTTCCCACTGTCATCGGCTAGCGTGAACAGATCGAGCAGCTGATCCGTACCCATCGTATCCATCGAGGCGTTCTCATCGCTCACCACCGTGTTGGCCGTCAGCAGCTTGAACTTCTGTAGGCCCATGATCTTCTCCTCGAGTGATTTGCGCGTGATCAACCGGTACACATTGACGACCTTCTTCTGGCCGATGCGATGCGCTCGGTCCATCGCCTGCAAGTCCTTCATCGGGTTCCAGTCGTGCTCAACGAAGATGACCGTATCGGCACCGGTTAGATTCAAGCCTAGCCCTCCAACCTGTACAAGAAATGGACAGAAAGATGGATTTAGTGACTAAACTAAAAAAAGTCGATCTGGCGCAAATGGTGATGCTTGCCTGTGTTGTTAGAAGCAGTACATCAATGCTAGGATCGCCATTGAACTTGGTTACGATGTGATGCCTCGTGCTTGGCGGTACACTGCCATCCAGCCGCAGGTATGAAACGGCGGGCAGATGCTTCTTCAGGAGATCGTTTTCGACGATGTCGAGCATCGCCTTCAGCTGGCAAAAGATCAGCGCACGGTGCTGATTCACCGAAACGTCCTCGTTTGTACCGATGCCACAGTCGAGCAATAGTTGTCTGAAATGAGCAGAGCATTTCGCGTTGGAGAGCAATTCGAACAACTTAAGATATCTGAAAGAAAGGTACCACCACTGCTAAAGCTTACTTTAACGCCGGAAGTTTCGCTGAATGCTCGATATCGTCCATCGACGAACCGTTGCGGGTGAATTCGCTCACTATCATTTGATACTCCGGGTGGGACGGTGACAGTACCAGCTTTGGATGGTTGCAAACATTTTGAAGATATCTGAATAAGAAAATAAACATTGGTCGTTTGAGTCATTGCTTCCATCCCATCTGCGGTAATACACACCTCAGTGCTTGGAACACGTGCGTCTTTTTGTTGGCCGGTCCGGCCATCTGACCGTCGATGTTCTCCAAACATTCCCGTATATCGGAAGAATGCAGATGCATCCGGCTAAAGTCCTCGTACAGGCGCTCCTGCAACGGGCTCAGCTCGCACAGCAAATCCTGCGTTATCTTTGGCGGCAGATCAGTCAACACGTCCTCCTTGACGCGGCGCAACAGGAACGGCAACACCTGTCGATGCAGCGATTCCATCGCAAGCGCACCAGCTTCCTGCTCCTTGGGCGAGCTTTTCGGGTCGCGGCTCGCCAGAATCGGCCGGCTAAACCTCGTGCTGAACTGCTTCTCCGTGCCGAGAAAGCCGGGCATCAGAAAATCGAACAGTGACCACAGCTCCAGCACATTGTTTTGGATCGGCGTACCGGACAATATTAGTCGATGGTTCGCAACCAGCTGCTTGATCGCTTTCGAGCTCTTTGTACGCCCGTTCTTAATGATGTGGCCCTCGTCCAGTATGCAATAATTCCAATTGACCGAGCCGAAGAACTCAATGTCCTTCCGTACGATATCGTACGATGCGACCACTAGATTGTACGTACCGAGCTTTTGACGCAACTGTTCCCGATTACCCGGCAGCCCGACATAGTGCAGCGGGCGCAGGAACCGACTCGGCAGAAACTTCTCCACCTCGTACACCCAGTGACCGGTCAGCGTTGGCGGGCAGATCACGATGCTCGGCAGCTGGGCGCAGCTACGATCGAGACTCCGCTGATGGTGATCGGCAGCGAGTATGCAGATCGCCTGCAGCGTCTTGCCCAGTCCCATATCGTCGCACAGGATGCCGTGCAGCTTGTAACGATTGAGGAACCACAGCCAGTTCACCCCGGACTGCTGGTAGCTGCGCAGCTCCGCATTAATCTTCACCGGCATCTGAAAGTCTGGGATCGTTTTCGGCGAAAACAGATACTCCAGAAAGCGGCGGTCCTTCATCTTGCGCTGGCGCAAATCTTCGGACAGGTTGCGCGTGCTGCCACTGTCCGCTGCGAGCCCATCCAACGGCATCAGCTGAATCAGCGTCGCGAAGCAGTGAGTCGAAACGAGCCGTACTGACTGGTCGGGATCACTCATACGGCCCAGCAGCGGCACGACCAGCAGTACCACGTACGGTACAATCTCGAACTGCAACCGGTTCACGATGCACGTGACTGCTTCCGCAGCGCCTTGACGCTTAATGACACTCTCGATACAGGACAGCAGGGGTACGACCTCGTTTATTACCTTCGTCATTACGGTGGCCGCATCGACCGCCGCCAATGTCGCCAAACATCTGCCCACCATATGCCGGACACCTTTCAACGGGTGACGCAACAACAGACACAGCTTCGGCAGCAGCTCGAACAGCTCCTTGTGTAGAGAATCGTGCAGGAAAGGAGCTGCCACTTCCAGCAGCTGCAGCGAAGTCATAAAATCATTCGTCTCATCCTGTGCAATCACGTCCAGCGCCAACCGATCGACGAAAGGTTCATCTACGCGGGATTGAATCTTGTCGAGCAGTAGCTGCCACAAAATGGGCAGTTTTTGTGGCAGCTGTGCCCCGAACTGGGCACAGATCGTTGTGATGGCAGCCGTTGCTCCGAGGCGTTGCGTTCGGGCATGTTTGCGTTGCGTTTCTTCGCTTTCCGACGATCCTAGCAACTCATCCAGTGCAGCGTTGGTGGTTGTTGAGGAAGATGTGGCACCGCTGCTGGAAGACGCCGAAAGATCCAGCGCCGCAGCAACCGTACTGCTCGCGGCAGGTCTACCCGGTCCACGGGACGAACCACCACCACCACTCGATCCACCAACACTACCACCGGACGACGCCGCTCCGGACGTGCTTTCCTTGCAGCGCTGATTCTGCTTCGCAAGCGTCAGTATGCCGTGGTACGGATTGGAGTCCTCCGTATTCGCTGGATCGAAGTGTTGCAGCTCCTGGTCCGGGCAGAGCACGCGCGGCGTAAACTCGGCATCACTTTTCAGCAGCGTGCACAGGTTCGTGACAATCTTGCTGTTGGGGCAGGGCGTTCGGGCAGTTACCTGGTCGAGCAGGTCGCTTAAATATTTGGCGGACAGGCGCTGCAGCAGTTCGCACTCTTCGCGCTTGATCGACTCCATCAGCGGCTTCACGACGGGATTGAGACGATCGGGAAGGCAGCGCAAGCTAACGACGGCACCGGACACGGACGACTGGGTGCTAATGTGCAGGGTCGTCTGCTCAAGCGCGGTGGTCGCGTGGGATCCGAGCAGACTGCGCCGACGCTCCTCCAACAGGTCCGCCACTTTCGTCTTGAGGTTGTACTTGAGGCGCATCTCGTCCACCGACCAACCGATGGCGGTCGCTATTTGGTAGATCTGGTCCAGCGTCAGCACCTTCAGCTGCTCGTACTCGGCCAGCTGCACCTTGTGCTGCTTCAGTGTGGCCATGTAGTCGCGACATTCTTGGAGGAGCCGGGTGAACAGGATTCCCACCTCGTCGTAGTACACGTACTCGTTCAGGCAGGCACGCAACCGGTCCTGCAGTACCGGCGGGCCGGGCTGGATGGTGCTGTCGAACGAGCACCAGTACGCAATGACGAGACTGCTGATCAGGCGCTGCAAGGCCGACCGGGACTGCAGATACCCGATCAGCACTTTGGTATAGCAATCGATGGGACTTTCCGTTTCCGGTGTGTAGGTGACGCCCGGTGCAGGCAGCACAAGGTATCGTGAAAGCAATCCAATCATTCGGGCAGCCTTACAGCGAGCCCGTACCACGTTCTTCTCCCGCGCATCGAGCGGTACGGTTTCGGCCCCGCCAAGGAACAGTTTTTGGTGCAGCGAGCCGGACGACGAAGATGACGACAAGTGCCCGCCTGATGCTCCTCCGCCGGTGTCGAACGAATCAAACTGACGGGGTCTTCGCTCGCGCATGGCCGCACTACCCTGCTGGTGGTGATGCTGGTTCGGCTTTGCATAGATGAGCGATCCAGGATCGAACGCCAACCGTACCGGTTGCATGGCGAGACAGAGCCAGCTCGACACGTACGGACAGGAGGCGTGCAGCAAGGCGGACAGTTCCGCATTCACAACCAAATTATTCCACACGTCTTCCGCCAGTGACTGAATATCCTCCACGTGCTCCACCAGCACACGCTGGAAGATGTGCCGGAGCGCTTCCTGTAGCAACGGCGGTGGCCAATCCTTGACACCGAAATTAAGCCCCAAGTTGGATTCTTCCGCATTGGGCATGGTAAGCACGGCCCGGCCTACGGGTTCATCTGACTTCCCGTTCGAAGCCGGTGGTGTCGTTGAGCCGTCGCTAGCTCCCCCGTTCGTTACTTTCTCGGTGCAGACAGATGTAAGCGTTTTGAGCGTTTGCAGTGTTGAACGGCGCACGGACGAGCTGCAGTGGCTGAGGAAGGGCCAAAGCCGGGGTACCAGCATGGACATTGGTTCCATCTGAATCCAGCTCGATGCGGACGGGAGACTCAGGATCGACGCTAGCAGTCCCATAAAGCTGTTGCACGCCGATGCTAATTCGTCCTGATCGAGCAGCAGGTCCCACAAGAGTTTAACGATGTGCGATACCTGTGCCCGGCTGAGCAACTTCGGAAGCCAGGTGGCGATCGGGATAAGGGTCGACGCGGCGACCGCACCCACATCATCGACCGCATCAAACAGCCCCGTCAACACGTCGTTGATGATAACGGGCAGAAAGGTTTGTATGAGGTCCTCGCGCACAACCAGCATGTACTTGATGCCGAGCAGACCGCCATGCCGGACCTCCCACTCCTTCTGCTTCACAAACGTCAGCAGGATGGTAACGGTTTGATGCACCTTTGGCAGGGGCAACTGGCGCAGCACCGTGCCAAGCACCTGGGCACAGGTTTCGCGTACCGGCGCCACCACCTGATCTGACACAAAGTCCCCGAAACGATCGAGCGCCAGCACACAGAGCAGCCGAAGCGTGGCATCCTCCAACCATAGCTGGTGCTGCCGTTCCATTTCCGCTTTCGTCATGTACACACTCTTGCCGCCGCCGTCGGCGTGTGACTTGAGCAGCTCGCGCAGTGCGGTGGCCGACCCGTGACGAGTTTCCCATCGGGGGCTGAATAGGTCGAGGAACAGCTTCGAGCAAAACGAGTCCAGCGGCCAGTCGACAGCATCGACCCACGCACCCGTCAGATCGGGCACGGCCTCACCCGTCCACGTGCCGGTCAGTATGCTACTTCCGGTGCTTGGCGTGGTTGGCGTTAACGGCTCACCGCCCTTTTCTGTCTTAATTCGCTTCCGATCTGGTTCGCCTGCACCGATCTCATTCGGACCAAGCGCGCCGGTACTTCCCAGCCCGTTAGCACCGTTTCCTGCTGCACTCACTGCAGCCACTCCACCACCACCACCACCACCACCCGTCACTGCAGCGATAGGGTTCTGGAAGGCTTGCTGCTGCTGGCGTGCCTTCCGTCGGGCACGATTTTTCTCCCGACAGCTTAGTCCCTCTACGGAATCGACACGGTTCAGCTTCAGTATCTCCTGCACGGGCACCAAACGCTCACCGGATGCCCCCGTCTGATGATCTCTGCCCCCGGACGAGCCGCTCCCATTGTTCCGCACATCGTCGAGCGTTACCAGCTCCTCTATGTTCAGCCCACTGCTCAGGCCCAGCTTTTCGTTCAGCAGGGCGCGCTGGCGGGCCAACTTTTCCCGCAAATCGATCACCTCGTTCTCGTCCAGTGGATCGAACTCCGTCCCTTCCGATCCCATCAATCGGGCACCCTTGAACAGGACCGCGTTCAGGTCGAAACTGTCGAACGAGAGGCGGTGACTGTTCGGGCCACCGTTCCGATTGCTGCTACCGCGCGTGCTGCTGGACGAATCGCACGATTTGTCCTCCTCCTCTCCCTCCTCTGACGGCTCCTCTTTGGTTTCCATCTTGAGTAGGTTCGGCAGCGGTTTCGGCTCCCACTGGGGCACATTTTCCAGTATCGCCTGGACGGCCTGCGACGCGGCAATGCGCGTATCCCAGCTGTTGCTGTGCAGATAGGTCAGAAGCCGGCTGAGCAGGTTGTGCAGCTCGTGTGGATGGAGCTTCTGCACCTCGCCGATCTGTTTGGCGGCCGCTTTGCGCGTTACCGCCGCCGAGCCCGATTCCAGCAGAATAAACAGTCGATCTAACCTGCAACGGTAAAAGGATTGGCTCTGGTAAGTAATTTAATGTTGGTCCAAGAAAAAAATAAATACTTACCTCGAAGTCATTTTTTATCTCTAGTGTTTATTGCCTGTACTCTATTTACCGCGTGGTCTATTCAAACAAACACAAAACCAAGCCAGAATCCAGCACTATAAATCTGCAAATAAAACAAAAAACGACCATAAAACTTTTCCGTTTTAAACCCGTGTCCCATCCGAACTAAATCGATTGAAACAAAAACATAAAATCGTGGAAAACTTTTGTCTTCCACAAACTTCCCCCTAACGCCCTGTTCACTCTTCCACATTATGCAAATAGAACCTCGAAAGTGGAAGCTCCCACAGAGGGAGGTACTCTAAACTCATCAGCGACAGAAAAAGCGTCCAAACAACTCAAAGTGCAGCTGCACACTGGCGCTATTCGGGAAGAGAACCTATCCACACGCATGGCACAGAATGCAGGCCGCCGTCCCTCCGCTGCCATCGTGAAAAAAAAACAGTAAAATCCTCTCCATCATTGCACAGCCATTTCTAGCGTGGAAAAACATAGAACGGCACCGTACCACTCTCCACTAACCCCACAATCCCGTCGTGTCGAGACAGGCAGTGCTGAAAAGCGCAAGTGCAGTCTGGCTGGCGTCTGGTGTTCACTGTTTCTGCTACTGTCCCGGAATTCCTGTCTCAGAACGCGACGCCAGCCATAGCTCTACGCTAGAGGTTCGGTTCTAAAACGGATGCGTAACCGCTCTTCGTAATCCTGGACCAAGGGTGGCCTCTATTCGCACCCCACAAACTATGTTCTTGTGTCTGTGTGTGTGTATGTCAAAGAGAGAGAAACCCCAAAGATAGAGAGAGAGAGAGAGAGAGAGAAAAAAAACAACGGATATAAATCGTACCATTTCGAAGGTCCCTTTTTTGCTGGCTTAAGAAGTCTTCGATAGTTCTGAACTCGTCCGGTTTTCCTCACCAGAGGATATATAAAAATTATTCTGCGCAGAACGGTACGTGTTTTTGGAAAGGCGTACGAGTGCGTTGCTATGGTACATTACCACTACTACTGCGACCAGCGAGGAAAAAACAGTGACAAATATCACACACCGTATCCCCGTTGATCCATTGACCTCGCACAATGGCATGTGAGAGAAACGTACAAGGGGATCGAAGGTGTTGATCTGTGCACGTGCTTCTATTACATTTAAACTCATTTTCAAAGCAGAAGTATAAAAATCTTACACATATAATTTTTCAAGCTCACGCTTCTTGCCCAGGCTATGTAATAAATGCAAAGGCAGTATCGGATTTCGAAGGAGAAACGGACGTGCTTCTAAATCAATTAACGTTGGATGATACTGGTCCGGATAATATCGGCATCATCGCCATCGTCTCTCCTAGGTGCCATAGTACAGTGGGTCGGTTGTGTGGCGCTGGTGACATTTCAATTCTATTGGTTACTGCCCGCGTGTCGTTGCTGCGGACGGCTCGCAGATAATTTAATAAAAATCGATTCAATTAGCGTTGATTGTGGGGAGGAGACGAAAGTTCAATACACCGAGCGGTGGAACGAAAATGAAGGGTAGATGTAAAGGTTCAACTCATAGCAACCCACCACCACACCACCGCGCCTTCCCTTGTTAATCTCATTCAAACGAAATAATCTTCCTACCCCGGGGGCCATACACAATGGCCCGCCCGGCAGTGGCGTGGTTTAGAGCGATCATATCTGGAGCCGTGCAAAACAATAACACACGTAACAGTATCACCTAGTCGAAATAACCGCTAACAGAAATGTCCATTATTTAAATTTGAATTGTCATTATTATTCGGTTTAAGAGAGCAAGAGGGAGAGATACAAGAACGGTTGCTTCCGGTCACCGCCTGTGCCTTCGTGCATGACGCCGTGCAGTCTCCCGGATGACAAAAACCGGAAGAACTCCATCCGTTGGCCTGGTTTGAATATGTGGAATGGGGGAAGGGGGAGGAGGGGGTGGGGGTCAACCAATCAAAAGCAACCTCTCACAGCGCGCCTGACCCAAGCAGGAGAGAACTTTTATGCTTGGAAGTGCACGAGAGGTTGGATGGATCTTCTTCATTCCATCAAACATGCTCTCGGTCAGAACAGATAATTATTGCACACACACACACACACACTCGCCGTCGTCCATTGGGGTTCTTTTCTCTTTTTAGTGACGCTTCCCCGCAAGGATCTGAAGTATCGACCAGTAGTTGAGCGGATGTATGGCTCATTACTTGCATTTGGCTTTATAAAGCCGAGGACCGTTCAATCTCGCTTCTGTGCCACTACCGGAGAGGCCCTTTTATTATTGAAGCCTTTTCGGAACATCTCAATTACTGAGCCACTCTTCTGGTCGTAAGTGAAAATGTTGACGGATTGCTAGCCTTAATCGATGTTAAATTATACTGTATTAACTCTCGCATTAGTTAGTGAATGCTTTCTCACATGTCCAATTTGTTTTTTTTTTCACAAAAATCTCTTCAATTTTAATGTACCGTCTGTTTCGACTAAATCAGCTAAAAAAAACTATTTCAATGTAATAGTATACGCATTTTTAACAGCTGCTTTTAGTGATAATTTTCCCTATGACCTGCAATCGATCCACCAACCCTCGCCAGTGAGGCTTCCCATGCTTCCCAATCTGGTGCCGACAATCGCACGATCGCATATTTTCCTATTAGCTACAAACGAGCAAAGTTGCTGATGCTGCCAGGGCGTGCAGGCGTGATGACTGCCGTTCTATTAACCAACGGTGTGATAGAATCATCGGAGTACACTAGCCCATTGCAACCAATTCGCGTGCATCGTCAAAACGTTGTCCCGTAAACAGCGGCGCGCACGAGCACGGTTGGACAGAGACGGAGCGCATATGTTTCTAACTCTGTTCTGCATTACCATCGTCATGGATGAGGTTTGTTTATCGTTATTTTGTTGCTATTGCTTTGCTGCTGGCGATGATGCATGGATGGCGTAATAGTTTCTAGGAAGAGCAGAACGAATCGAGCTTAAGGTTTTGCCGCTTGCAGTCGACTACAAAGCATTGCCATTACAAACCGAAAACAAACTAAAAAAGAGAAAATTGGGACGATTTTAAATTACCATTTTTTTTTTTGGCTAACTACAATAATGGCAGTGTGCTTTGAAATAATGGAACCGATTATATTCCACCATAAACAGCAAGATGTATTATTGCATGAAATTTACATCCAGGTAAATCACCGAACATTAATTCGTTTTTAATCGTTATCGAGATAACCTTCAAAGCGAGTTTATCTTTTATCAGCGTTTTTTTCCACGTGGAGTGCTTTGGCATGTACAAATTGTTCTTAACCCAATTCACCTATGCACAGCGAAATAAAAAGCGGATCGCCGAACCCTGCACTTGCCGTGTTCTAATACCATAGCCGCCTTCGATCGAATTTTGCACCAAACGCAAAGCGACACGCACACCGAGATCGCAACGCAAACCGTGAAAGCACATGTTTGCGAACGGGCCGCCTCGTTGAAGGGAAGGGTGACAGATGTGCCAGAGTGCAGTGTGCTGCACCGTCGGGTGTTATGTTTTTATGTGGAAAGAAACACATCAAGCTGCTGCTGCCGTGGCATCGTGCTAAACGGGGGAAACATCGCCAGCAAACACAGACCGTTTGTCGCTGTTGATTGTAGCACATGTGGAGGGAGGGAACGACTATTGCTGTGTTGGTGAGCTACCAATCTCTATCCGACCTTTCCCCCTGGTTTTGTTGACCTAATACCATCCCCCCTTCACACCCCCCCCCCCCCCCCTAATCCCGTGCAAGGGACAGGGGTGAGCAATTAATTTGATAAACCAAATGGGCTTTAGAAAAGAAAGTGAAACATTCCAAGGCTAGTGAAGTGGAGTGAAGAAGAGTTTTAATAAACTGATTTGAAGTGAAATAAAAAAAATATGCTATAGAAGGGTCGGAGGTAGAGCGCGAGCGGCACAGAGGGCGCGTTTAATCGAATGCTTTTTTGCCACACTAAAAACCGGACATTCCTTCCGGTACTGTAGAATGTTCCGTCAATCGTAAAACAACGCATCATCCCCCACGTAGATTTTTGTCCTAATCTGTACCAACAACCCGGTCGTTCAATATCCCCTTTTTTCGATCCCCTTGGATCATCTTACCGAGTCTAATAATAGCAAGCCGTCATCTGTGGCAAGACCGGGCCCCGGAGGGTGAACGAACACACAGCCATTGACATACACACACACGCACGTATTTGAACGGTCAAAAGCTCGTTCGAAGACACGAAAGGGTGGAAGGGGGGTTTGGGTGAAGCTGGGGTGGGCACCAAATAAACAAATGAGTTTTAGAAGCGACAGCCTGTGGCAAAGGGCACACAACGCGCTGCAGGCGGCAGAGAAGCAATTTTCCTTTCTCTCTTGCAGTAGAGGCTGTGGGCCGCCCTAGAACCGTTCTACAGGCGCAGCGCGCGCACACACAGTCACACGCCTGTGTCCGTGCGCGCGTGTACGTGTGCGACCGTTTGCGTTCGTCTCGCTCTTGCCTAAGTACACATTTGCACGCGGAAGGAGGTGTGTGCCACATACGCACAAACCGAGGGAAGAGACAGCGGAAAACCCCTGCTTACCTTTCGCTTTCTGACGCATCCTCTCGGGCAACGGGTAAGGGGACGCGACGCGGCTTTTCTTCAACCTTTGCTAGTCTTTGTGCTCGTTCTCTCTCTCTCGCCGGCCACAAATTTTCCCGCAGCACACGTTATTTTTTGCACGTTCCAATACGTAAACGACGCGGTGTGCGGTGGTGTGCTGCATTTTTCATCGGTTCACACGGTTTCTGGTTAATGGAAAACCGTGGTTTTCCATCGCGCTTACACGGAGTCACCACACTTGCTCGACGAGCAGCTGCCGCACACACAGCGATACCATTCCAAACTCGTACAAACACACACACACACAAGCAGACGTTTGTTTTCCCTCAGCGCGCACTTGATCCGATTTTCACGCACACACTAATCTGCATTAACGCGAAAGCACACTCATACACACACGGGCGCCGAAGTAGGGAGCGAAGAGGAAAGAGAAAGAAAAGCCTCTACAACGTAGCGCGGCGATTTTTCGCGGCGCTGTGAAAAACGATGAAATTTGCACTCAATTACGGCGTCACACTGGGGCAGCCCTGTTCCGGTGGGCACGTCACAATTTGCCTTACAATCATGGTCGCTTCGAGTGTCCGCTGTTGCTACTACTGTCCCCGCTATCGGCTGTTCCGAATTGCCGAAAAAAAATACGGGGAAGGGGTAAAGCAATTGCGCACCCCCTTTAACACGCTCGGTAGGGCGAGATGGTTCCACCGTCCCCAGCACGGATAGCAGCTGCTGCGTGCTAACGTAGCTCTTTTTCTCTCACGCACACGCCATTCGAGGATGATCATATACACACACACATTCTCTCGCTCTGTTTCACACCTCACCTCTCCGGTGGACGGCAGAGATAGTGGCGGGATGTGAGCGATACTGCTGCTGACCGTGGTGATGGCCACGGTGGCAACGACGGCCAGGGCGACGCGACTAAACTCCGGCAGACAGCAGGCGGACGCTGCACGGGCGAGGGGCGGGAAGCGGGAGCGGACGGCTGCTGCAGCTTGACCGGAACACTACACCACCGACGACGACGACGACAGAACACTTTCACAACCGATTCACGAGCCCCGGGCCCAGAAGGATTTTCAGAGAATTTGTGCATTGTTCGGAGATCAAATTTATACTGTTCGCCATTCCACAACGTCAACTGACTTTTCTTGCGTTTCGCTTGCTGGTGTGCGTGCGCCCGTGTGCAGCTGCGCGCCCGCTTCGCGTTTTCCGAACGAAGCCATCCCTTTCTCGCACCGTCTCGTTCGAGCGAACCACTTCGGCAGTCGGAACTGTGCTAGTCGAGCACTTACACGCACTGCATGCGTTGGAAATTGCAGCGTTTGGAGCAAGATCTCTTACTGCGTGTCTACACACATTCAACTGAGCTACGAACCCCTTCGAACTTCTGTTAAAATTGTATGGGGTTTCAAGGTTCGAAGGACTCGACGATGGGTCTTCCACCCCTTGCGGGAACCGGAGTAGCTCAGGCTCGTCGTACCGGATTGAGCTAGTGTAGACACACAGTTAAGGAAGGAGGACTCGTATTATGGAAAATCGATTCGGCTGTTTTTAGTTAAAATTGACAAGCGCTTGTACACAATTCGAAGAATTCGAAGACTAGTCGTCAAATCATTGTACATTGCGAGACCTCGTTCCTAAAGAGTTCTTGGTTGTAAGTCATAAAGCGGTTCCATATTGGGAGCGGCTTCATGCGAGATTGAAACCTTCCGGACGGTCTGTTAGTTATCTGCAAGACTGTCAAGTTAACAGTAGATGAATTGAGTTAAATAAAAGTCGTGAAACGTTTTTCACGAAATTTCCGGGTAATCGAAAACATTACAAATATTTTGATGCAGCTCCTCGAGATGAAAACTCATGCAAAAACTGTGAGACAAGAGACCGAAAATTTATATTTCTAATAATGTACATATAAAACAGCACAGATTAACTTATCTAATATAATGGTTTAACTCCGGCAGGCAATGATCATGGAACTGACGTTGATTTGACGATGTTTTCATAAAGAATGTTGTTATTGCTGTTCAATGGAACTATTGGAAATTTTTAAATGCTTACAGATAGTTTCAAATCTTTATTTTTTTCCTTCATCCAATGTGAAACGGCTTTATGAAAATGTTTGGAAAGTTCCATTGATCTGTTGAAACATTCCGCCGAGTGATTGAAATGGGGCATTATTCAATTCGAAATCCCATATAGTTCAACTCACGATGTCTAGCATGCAGGTGCTAGACTAGCACAACTCGATTAACGCTCAGTGTATTTGAATAAGATAAAAATATATGGTGAAAGAATGAAGAATCGCATTTCACAACAGTTTGCTCTGCTGCAAAAAAGCGCTCAAAAGGTAGAATACTGCTAGTTGTTTTCGGCCATATACATTTTAATTCGTGAACATTCATACAATGAAAAGTGACTGATATTTGATCAAAATGCGACTAAGTCACACAGCTATATCTGCGGAACGGGCGCTGTTGGTTGGTAGGGTTGTGTCATTTAGCGACAGCCTGACATTTGACGGGTGTTTGACAGGTAAACAAATTGTGGTGTCTTTTTGATAGATGCAAGACACTGGCGAAGAAGAAGAAGAGGATGGAGGCATATGGAAAAAAAGGCTGTGTGTCGGTCAATTTATGATACGCCGAAGAAAATAGTCGGGAAAAATGTCTGAAAATTCCCTCCCGATTTACAAGCGCCAAAAGGTATGCAATGCGGATTACTGCACTCGGATATTAAGTATCCCGTTTGTAATTCACGATGACCCATGTTTTGTGCGAAGAAATAACACATTTAAACCGATGCTGTGGGAAAATTAAGATAATTTCAATCATTATTTATTTGTCTCCAAAAAATTCGACAAAAAGAGTGCAGAGAAATCTACCATCTGTGCCATGCAAGGTTGATAAATGCATAAGAATACATTTATTCGAAATAAGAAAATTCTGCCCAGAAAAACAATGCAAAATGCAATTAAAGAACTAAATGCATACATTAAGGCGCTTTAGGATCACGCAAGGGTTATTCTTTTATCCTGTCCTTTCGGAAGTAAGAAGAAGTTTCGTTCATTTTGAAAGCTCTTTTGTAAATGACCACATTTAGGGATGTGAAATGCTTTTGTTTGGTGTGTAAATGCTAGGATGGGTATTGAAAATTACACACCTCTGTATATTTACTATGTCTATGCGCCTCGATGAATGCAATTTGCATAGCAATAAGCATATTGTACAATTTAGCAATTTTCATTCTGTAGGTAATAGCAATAAATGCTCTACTTTAATACTCTATCTAGTGCCTTGAACCAGTGTGCAGCTGGTTAACTTATCTTCTATCGCGCTAGGTGCCATAACTGCTTTTATCAAGTTATGATATCTCACTTTGTTATGCCAGCTATGTCGATAAATGGTGATATACAATGGTACAAAGTTAACTCTAATGCGTTTTGTATGTAAATAAAATTCGCTTTGCTTTGTTTATTGAAAAACTCTTATTAAAATGCTCACTGCCGCTTAAATATGTAGCTTATAATCTCTAGTACGTCGCATGTTACGCGCGTTCGTTTACGCTTTTCCGTTCCCCACCGATATCCACTATCACAAGAAATAACGCATCCGGGTTCGTTCACCAACAATGTTGCCCTAGCATCCCACTTTGGCTAACATCCACTAAGCCTCATACGCCGGGGGAGCGCTGCTGTAGTCGTTCAATGTGTCATTTAGCTTCTGCAGTCCTCCCGACAGGGCGTACGGCGTTGCGGATCCCGCCAGCGCAATCTGCCCGATCGTGATCGGGATGTTCAGCTTCATGCGCTTGGTGGAGGCCTGTGGCTTAACGACTAGTGCCAGCTCGTACTCCACCGCCACAATCCGGCTGTGCGTGGTTTCCGTGGCCGGCACGGGTCCGACAACAAACGTCTCCACAAAGCGGGCATCGTTCTCTCCTTCGATCCGCGGTATCTTGCGCACCTCCAGCACCTCGTACTGCACGTTCACTTCCTCCTTAGGTATTTGGGTCTGCCCGATGGCCCGTGTTTGACTGGTGAATTTCAGCATCTTCTGAAACTTGATCTCAATCTCGCTGACCACCACCTTGCTCGAGTTCTGCACAAACACCTCCAGCTCGATTGTCTCGCCGGGTGCGTAGCCGGACTTGGGCGTGGTGGCCGACACCATCAGTGGCCGGGAGCGACACAGCCCGCAGTAGAACGTCATCATATTTTCCGCCTTGGTCGGTATGCACAGCACCTCATCGCTTTGGTTCAGATCCGCCCGGCAAACGACGGTGAACGGTTGCTGGAACTGGTGGTCAAACTTCCAGGGCCGCTCGAGCGTTACTTGCAGCAGGTAGCGCACGTGGCCGTACTTTCCCTCCATCGAGGTCGGTGCGCCCGGCGGGACGGTGAAGTCGAACTTGTACCGCAGCAGGTTCGGGGGCAGCTGCATGCCGGCCCCATTTTCCGACCCGGCCAGGTACTGCTTCTGCTTGATGAAGTCTTCCCGGCCCTTGAACTGGGCTTTCACCTTTTTGTTCTTCGGTCCGTCCGGTACCTTCGCCTCCCAGAAAACGGCCGAATATCCGGAGATAAGCAGACAGACACCTGCAAGAAGGGAACGTTTGGAGAGCGGATTAGCAAGGTGATAAGCAGCGGGGGGCGACACTATGGAAGCACTTTCAAGCTCGCACTAACCTCGCACCTTCTTGATCTTGGTAAGGTGCAGCTCGATCACGCCGGTGACCCGATCGCCGGCCGTAAAGATGCCGCTCGAGTTGTTATCAAACAGTATGTCGCACTTCACATGCTTCGATGTCTTTTCTTTGGGCATTTTGGGGGGATGACGGTGTTGCCGTCTCTCACCGTGAACTTTCGCCAACCGCTCCAAGAGCTCGTATGTGGGCCACCAGCACCGCGTCAGCCGTCCGACGACCAAACCTCTTGTGTGGGGTTAGTCAGGCAGGCTTCGATACGGCGGCTACCGAGCTTCGTTCGATAAAAGTGATAACGCACGTGAAACACTGCGTCCGAGGCTCGGTTCGGCATTTATCTTTCGCCCAGGGCGGTTTGGGGGATAAAGATGACTTAACGGTTTCCGTGCGAGATAATTGTAAACGGGTCGATAGGGGAGAAATCGCCCCCGAAGATGCACCACGCACCACCAATCAATAGGGTACAGGGGTTCGATAATATCATAGGTCCATTGCTGACGGAGCCTGTTACTCACACACTGGGTTCCGGAAGGTTTTACGGCAAGATCACAGTCGGATGACGCAGAGGATAGCTATTCATTCATTGAACGCAGTTGAGGCACGTTTCCGAGACTGAAGCTGTTTCCCGTGCCGGAATCAGAAGGTCAGCGGAATGCTGAAGGCCTCCCAATCGTGCACACACACGCACACGCACACAACCGATCATTAGACACTGCGTCAAAGAAGTAAGTGAAACAAATCTCGATATATAGCAAACGGGAACGGGAACAAACAAAGAAGCTCTGTTCTTCCCGACGTTCGTCCACAAGATGTGCACGGCCTACTCGCGCACCTCGCTCTGGTGGGAGTTGACTCAGCGGCCGCCCGACAGAACCGACTAAAAATACTTGCCCGACACCGGAGATCGCGAGAGCGTGCTGTGAGCGAGAGCTGCACGCACACCACGTCGACCGCAGGTCGAAACGGTACACCATTTCCCACCCTTTCGGTTTTTACCTCCTTTATGCTTCTTGCGCGTACTGCTGCGCGTTGCGCCAGCATAGACCTGTCGTGTTGGGACACGATCGAGCATGAGAATCGGCGCAGCCAGGCGCGTGTGGGAGAACGAGAGAGTCAACCTTTTCAACCCCGTACACGCAGTTCGTTCCATTTCGCTGCATTTCCGTGGGCGGCTTTTGTGATAGGTCAGTTCTCAAGGACAAGCAAGACGTTGCGTCGCAACCCTTCTTTCCAGACTTCCAGAACAAGAAACAACATCAAACTCCCTGGACATCAGAACAAAAAAAAAAAACCCCGATCCTTTATACATATCACACAGCTTCGCTGCCCAAAGGCTTAAAATTTAGTCGTTCTCGTCAAAGTCTCGCGGAGTGTACGGTTCCGAACCCTTCTCGAACTCGTGCTCCTTTACGTCCTCGGACGAGGGTGCGATCGGTTTGTCGACCGTTGGGTTATCCGCCGCAAACGCCCTGGAAGTGGATGGTTGTGCATCGTCCGGATACGGTGGAGGTGATTCCAAGGGCAACGGAGTTAGCGGAGTGGCCGCCCCTACCGCTGGGACATCCATCCCCAGCGCTTCCCGCTCCTTGGACAGCATTTGCATCGGGTAGAGCGTCTTCGGCAGTCCCACCGTACCGATCACGATCGGCAGCGTTAAGAGCAGCTTCTTCGTCGACCTTACCGGCCGGACCAGCACCTCCACCTCGTACCGGGTCATGATGATCCGGCACCGCTCGTCATCCGACGGGACGGTCGAGCCGATCAGTATGTTCTCCTCAAACATCGCATCGTTCCGGCCCGCCACCCGCCCTATCGTGCGCTCTTCCATGACCGTGCACTCCAGGTGCTGCTGTACGACCGGCACCTGGCTCAGGAAGGTGTCCACGCGTTGGAACTTCACCGTGATGCTGCGCACGTCCACACTGCTCTGATTGTTCACGTGTATCGTCACCTCGATCACCTCTCCCGGTGCGTACCCGGTGCGGGGTGTGGTCGCCGTTACGATTAGCGGATCGGTTAAGCCGAAGTAGAACGCCTGTACGATCTCTGCCCTCGCCGGCTTCAGCATCCGCTCCTGCCAGACGTTCAGATCGGCATGACTCTTCACGATGAACAGCTGCTGAAAGACGTGATCGTACTTCCAGGGCCGCTCGAGCGACAGCTTCACCACGTACCGGATGTGGCCGTACTTGCCCTCTTTGGAGGAGGGTGCGCTCGGCGGGATTTCACAGGAGAACGGGTACCGGTACACGCCGGCCAGCACCTCGAGCGGGTTGCCCACGTCCGAGCCGACGAAGTAGGTGACGCTGCCGAAATAGTCCTCCCGCCCGTTGAAGTGTGTCTTTTTGTTGTTTTTCACATTCTTCGCATCGGTCCCGGTAAGCTTCGCGTTCCAGGACGTTGCTGCAAAGCCGTTTATACGGAGGGCGATTCCTACACGGGGGCGAGAGAGGTACGATAAGGGGTTATTGGTTGCAAGTGAATCATTTCGGATTCGCTGCTAGCTGAGATGTACAACAGATACCATCAATTACGCTGACAAATTGGGCTCCCTGTCCCTGTTGATTATTTTCGGTATTAATAACTCGTATTGAGTGCGTCAATTACTGGCACAGATAAGACGTTTAGGTTGGTTTGAGGAACGCCTAAACTTTAAGTGTATTTGTTACTGTTTTTAAAGTTCGTCTGCTGTTAGTGGAATATTTCAGCACAGCAGTAACGGATCAAGCTCTTTGGAAGCGAGACGAACGTGGTTCTACGATCGGCGAGGCCTCTCTAAACGGTGACGTCCGCGGGGCTCGCCAACTATTCCGTTCAGCCAACGCCAATCAGTTGAAATGTTACACTGCTCAATCCATCCACGTCTATCCTTGACGCCCTAGCGGAGGAGGACACGCCCGCTTAGCTGTTGAATATTTACCTCGAAACTTCTTCGGCTTGTCCAGCTGTATTTCTACCGTCCCGCTAACGGTGTCACCCGCCCGGAACACGGCCTGTGGATTGTCGTCGAACTGAACGTCGCACTTGATGTGCTTGGAC
Organism: Anopheles epiroticus; assembly: GCA_000349105.1. Classification (NCBI taxonomy): domain Eukaryota; kingdom Metazoa; phylum Arthropoda; class Insecta; order Diptera; family Culicidae; genus Anopheles; species Anopheles epiroticus. The sequence goes on from KB670414.1 coordinate 50,124, forward strand.
GCTTTATTCTTCTTGTCCTTGCCCATGTCCTAGTGGAAAGGACCACTTTGCGAGAATAATTTTACTATTTACAGTTAAATTTGTATACTCCAACGCACAAAAGCTTCTACCGAAACACACTTTTGCCCAGCGCTGGCTCGTTGGACGAACTGATGAGTAATGAACACCCGAAACGAACGCGCTATAAAGGTGTTTCTGACACTTTTCCGATACAGGGACCGTTGATAAGCAAAACCGAATATGATGGTCCAGATAGCTACATGGGAAACCGAATCACACACACAAAAAAGCCGATTACCGATAAGACAACCGGGTAAGATTAGACCTGATATCAGATGGTTTCCTAGGATGGGAAGGGCAGCAGGTTCGGTTTGGTGTGGAATCGTCATCCTTTGGTCATCATCTGCTAGGTGTCAAGATTTTAGAAAAAAAGAAACAATATTGTAAACTGCTGAAAGAATTTCCAGGTGGTTGAAATTTAAATTAAAAATTCAAACTGCAACACGAGCGCCCACGTGCTGTTCGTCACCATGACAACGGGACGGTAGCCAACAGCGGTGGCTCCCTCTAGTGTGACATTTTACAAAGATGATTTTTTTGCTCTCTGTACGCTCGAGAGCCTTCTCTTTACACGTTATCACCGAACCGCATAGAGCTACCCAAAGATAACAACCGTGTTCGATAAGACGCAGACGTACCATTTGTTTTCCTAACACTTACTTTATTTAAGCATAACCTAAAGCGTTTCCTTTTTACATATTCTTACAGTAGGGAGTTAAAAGTACGGTACACTTCTCGCCTGCCTCCCATCGAGCTGGGAGGACAGGGTTGAGAAACAACACAAAATCAAAACATCTGCGGAGAGCGTCCGGGTGGGGAACGGACATGTACAAAAGAAAGTTGGCCTTTTCCCCTTTTTTCTCCTGCGCCCAATTCATCGGCACGTGTGAGGGGAAACGAAAAGTACTCCAAAGGTTAACGAATGTTCCTAATTAGCGAGCCAAACGGATCGACCGGATTAGCTCGGAAAGAAGGAACCGGGCAGGAAAAGAATCGTCTCGTACGTTTGGAATGTTCGTGTGAAAATCAACCCATGGGTGGACAGTCTGGGCGTGGGCGGGCGGGGACGGCCTGCTGGAACGGGGCGCTCTAATCACGCTGGTTTTTGTGCACCTCCGTCTTGATGGCGTACACGAACGACAGCACGTCCTGGATGACCGGTTCCTTCTGGGTGGCCAGGGCCCGGTTCATCTCATCGATGCGGACGCGTGTGTCAGCTTCGATCTTGTTCGAGACACCTTCGCGCGAGCCCACGTGCTGCAAAAGTAAACGGGTTGGAAAAGGTGGGAAAACATGTTACAGAAAGATTGTTTGTATGCGAGAAAAGTTTTGTTCGTCGCTTACCTTGGCTTCGAATTCCTTGAAGGTGCGCTCCCGCTCGGCACGATACTTCTCGATCTCCTCCGTGGCCTCATCCTTGGCCTGCTTCAGCCGACGTGCCTTGCCTGAAACGAACCGAAAATGCACCGAATGTTTTAAAACCCTTCAAGTCCACTTTTCGCTGCCGCAAATTCATTTTCTCTGCACCGACGCAACCCCGCACAACAGGTTGGTCATGTGACCGGAGCTGCGTTACGTTGTGTCTTTGCATCTTTTTTTTTTCACACCGCACCAACCCGCTCCCCGTTACACTTACGTTTGCGCGCCTCGCCAACCTTGTCGGCGGCCTTCTTTTCCGCGGCCAGCAGCTGCTGGATACCCTGGGTGTTGCTGGCCATCGTCAAAGTCCGGGCAGACGGGTTTGCTCTCTAGCGCGAAGCGAACAGCGTACGAAAACCGTCGAACTGAGGGAAACCGAGTGCGCGCAAGTCCGTCCGTCTCGAAGTCACAAGTTGATTTGTGCCTTTTTTTTCGTTGATCATATGACAATCCCCTTCCCCGGGAGGAGGGTTACAGTGCTCGCTCCGTCCCTCCGGGCCAACCGACGGGTTCACGTGATTGCAAACATCGTACGGGTGAGAAAGGGAGAGAGTAATGCTCGCATCGAAATGAGCTAGGGTGCGTTTTTACTCGCTAGTTTAGGGGTGTTGCGCTGAGTTTGGTGTTATATTGAATTGGCCCATATTGAAGCACCGATACACGACATTATTACTCGGAATTAAGAAAAAAGGTTTTTAAAAATGAAATGAGTAGAAAAATAGTTAAAGAGTAAAAAAACCCTTTTTTTTTAGAGAGGAGTTTCGCTAAAGGTTTTGTGAAAATTACTTGGTATGCTTTAAATGTTTTTTCCTCTTTTATTTTGGCAATCAAAATGTATATAAAAATTTCATGTTTTTTTAAATAGTTTAACTTATAATATTTTAAACATTGTGTATTAAAGTCTGCTTGAGATTTGCATTTTATTTTGCCTTTGATTATAACAATTTATTAAAAATAATAATAGTAATAAAAATAATAAATAATAATAAAATAATATTTATTTAAAAAAAATAATAATAATTATATTATGAATAATAATTATAAAATTTGTTTGATTTTTTAAAATCATTTAACCATCGTGACAGTGTAACAATTATATTTAAAATAAAAAAAAAAAACATCAAATCCTGCCCAAAACTTGAGTGACACTAGTAACATCACAACAAATGCGTAAATTAATATAAAAAATCACATAATAATTACGTACCACATGACCAGCACCTTTGGGCATGTTTTGTTTTGCCAACCACCAATATTCCTGTTGTTTTTCTCCTCATTTTCTGCCTTTTATGCAAGCTTTTATGCTTCAGTATGCAAGATTGCTTACAAGCGGTTGATGTAAAGCTCAGAAAAAAGCTTATGCTGCGGGATTTATGCTTTATTTCCATCCATGTATTGAAACTTCTTCTAGCGAAGCACAATAACTGTTGCTGGTTTTTGGGTTTTGTGAAAAAATATGCATATTATATTGAAACAATTTCTTTCACTTGTTTCAATACTAAATATATAAGAAAAACCAACGGTTCACAATTTAGAAAAAATGTTTTTATTTAAACCGACTGCTTTGTTTGGTTGCTGTTGTTTTCTTCTCCTTTCAATATTCATACCGTCAACAATTCACTTGTACGACCGTTCTTTCCCCACAAAACGAACGATTTCTCATCCTCCGCAGTATCGTTTCCGTGTGAATATGTATTTTTTCACATTTTATAATAATTCCTTTTTCCCGTTTTACACCATATCTGTATTTGTTCGTTCTCTCTTCTGTACAAATTAAACTAGTGTTGTTTGTTTTTCGTTTTAAAAAGGTTTCAAAGAAACTGGAATCATCACACCGATTTTCCATTTTATTCCCCTAGCTGCAGCGCACCCAGCTCTCCCCAGTCTCCTCTGCGCTGTCCGGAGTTGTGGTGCTTTAGTTTTCGATAGAATTTCAAACAGTAAAACAAGTAATTTTCGGAACGGGAGACATACGATTGAGGGATGTGTGCAGCACTGAACCGTGCCCTCGTGGCAGAGCTGGCGGTGCTTTCGTTCGTCCCTTTTCAAAATTCAACGTGCTGCTCCCTCACTGTTTGTGTGTGAGTGTGCCAGTGTTTCACTTACACGCTAGTATGTATAATTATGTACAACGTTCGCGCGAAAAAAGAGCTTCAATCGAACGTTCGATAGTGGTGATTGTGAGTGTACTTTTAATGTTACTTTTGCTGTTTGCCGGATAGTGTGAAGAAAGAGCTGATTGCAAACCGATGGTGTTCGAGCCTCTGTGTCGTGGAAAAATTGTCCAGCTGAAGGAGCGCGATCGTACTCCTGTAGACTGGACGCTTTTCCTCCGCACTGTATAAACCACCGGTTGCTACCGTATTTACAATAAAGATAATTGGATTAAATTCTACCCTAGAGTGAGTTGGTTGAGTGTATGTTAACCTAAACCAGATGGCTGCCGTGTTCTTATCCCTACGCTGCCACCGGGCCTTGTGCAGGGCTTTCCCGTAGGAGAGTGATACCTAGCAAATGGATGACATTGACGTGCTTGATCGCACCGTGTTTAGCTTCTCCGTCTTTTTCTTACGCTAATCGTAAGAAAACCGAAATAAAAAAAGGAAGGAAATACTCTTATCCCATTTCCTAGTACGGTTCTGATAAGACTTGTTATTGTTACGTTTGCTCTTATGTACACAATTTCTCTAATCCTAACAACGTGTGATGAAAGGGTTGATTTTGTCCATTCTGAAGTTTTAGATTTGTGTGAATGTGTGTAACGTGTTGCTTTCTCTGTCCTTCACTTTTCTTCTCTCTCTCTCTCTCTCGTATTTGCTTTGTTTTTAATTGATTTTGTGATTACGTTTTCTTTTTCCATACTAGTTTTTTAAATTGTTGTGTTTCGCTTTTTCTATTACAACTTTTGACGTTCAACGTTCTAGTTTTTTTTTTATTATTCTCTTCCATTACACGTAATTTTTGTGTGTGTTTTCTTGTGTGAGTGTGAATGCATTCTGCTTATTTTGTTGAAAATTTAAAGGTCAGTTCTTTGCTCACTCTATAGGTTTGGTGGAGCGAGTGTTGCTTAACGTACGCTAACGCTTCTGTTTCGTCTGTTTATGTCTTCTCTTTTGTTGTTTATACTCTTCTTGTGTAATACTTGTTTTCTGTTATTTTCCCTTCTTTACAATCCTTAGTTCGTTTAGATTTCTTGTGCATTTTAACTTTGTTTGCTTTCGTTTCCTTCAATGCATTTCACGTCACTCGCTTTCTGTTGCAAGTATTGTATTTTTTTATTGCATAGGACTAGGCATTGTGTGTTTTTCCCTAACAGAGGTGAGTTAAAGTAATCAAATAGAAGAACAAAAAAAATAAGATTCTCAAACATCTCAGCACAACGACACTTTTGTTTGTAATTGGATTTTATTGCAAGTGCATGCAGCAGCAGGACGCGGCTGTTTGTTTTTCCCCGCAGACAACAAATAAAATCTCCATACAATGGAAAGGTGTGCACACTAAATGAATAATGCGATGTGTCGCATAAATAAATACAAATTGCAACGATATCAACCAAAAAAAGATAGGGTCCCGTTTAAAAAGGCGTAAATATACGCAAAAACATTAAAAGGAAAACTCTTTCCCTTTCCAAACAGTGAGCAAAGCGCACGAAAAAGAAGGAAAACAAAGAGCAAAAAACAAAGGAAAAAAACCAGCATGGCCGGCACAACAGCATTAAACATCACGCATATTGGGCACGTGTGCGGGTTCCGCTAAAAGCAAACGAACATAACATTTTAGGTTGATGAAGAGAGCACTTCGGAAACAGTGCGTAAAAACCCTGGGGGGTAGCGGTCGAGGGAGGGGGAGTAGTAGGCTGAAGGAGAGGGTGGGAAATGGCGCCGGCTTAGCCTTGTGGACGCGCTTCGGACGCGCTATTTAAATTAATTATTAATTTTAATACTCTCCCGAAGCTGTGCGGAAGTCGATAAAGTGAAGCAAAATATGAGTGTCCCGGTGAGGGGAACTGGCCCTCAAACGCCCTTTGGGCCATGTGCGTGTATGTGTGGGCGTTGGAAATTGTTGAATGGGAGTGGGTGTAGGGTTTTTTTTTTGTTTTCCTTGTGTTCGGTAGGGGTTTTGAAAGCCTTTGCCCCTTATATGCAGCGAGAAAATAGAAGCCACAAAAAATACGAGTGCACTTTTTCCGCAATTTTCGACTACTTTCGGCCGTTTGTTTGTTTGGTCCGGTGGTGAATACACAGAGCAGAATCTTCCACTGGGCAAACCGAATTATGCTGCCCACTTTATTGCATCGTTCGAGTATCATTAAAGGATTTTTTGTTTGTGCGGGAGATGATATTTTTGTACCATTCTGCGACTAAGAGCCACTGGCAGGAAAGGGTTTGACCGTTGCCGAGGATGGTTTACATGGATTTGGGGGTTTCAGGAGAAAAGACCCCAATTAGTTCCATTTTGGGTGTAGGGAAAACGTACGGCGAGAGTGCATTTGTGTGTTTTTCGGCTTGTCTGTTGGAAACTTTCACGGACTTCAACAAGTTAGGTTAGCGCGGCCATACTGCTTTCATTAAATTCACAACAATTAAAGGGCAGAAGCTGTTCTCCCTTTCACCGCTTGCTTGCGAAGTGGAAGCTTCGTAGATTTTTTTGTATTTCAAAAAGAGCTCACTGAACTGAAACAAAACAAAATCCGCCTAGTAACGTCCATCGCCTGTCTCTGTACGACCTTTAGTTAGCTACATCCGAAACGGGAAGGTATGCAACATTTACAAGTGGCATTCTATCGCTTGTTGAAGAGCGGGCTTAACTTTTAGATGAGATGGACTTCATCCGTTTTCCCATCCGTCATTGGGTAGAAAATAGAGCGATGTTTTGAATGCAATGAAACGTTAAAAAAAAACTCCAAGGGGAAAATCATAAACCACAAAGGACTATCGGTAAGAAAAGTCAGTGTCCTTGCCGTACTTTGTGTGCATTAGTTAACACTTTTCACATAAGTAGTTTTTGTAAGTTCGGCTCTGGTAGGGGAAAAATTTGGTAGGCCAAACATCTGAAGCTCACTCAAAGTTATAGAATTAAAATGAAGTATCGTCCTGATTTGAGGCGTAAGGTGAAGAAAATTTTCTTTTACGCCAGATTTGGAAGTTTGGTGTAACTTTAAGAATAATTTTGAAAGAATTCTTTGATTTAATTTAGCTGTTAAGAAACCGCATCTTCAAAGAGAGTTCGTTTCGCCAAGCAATGGAATGGTTTCACAATTTTTGGAACATTTTATTTAATGCTATAAGCGCGAAACGTGCATTTTAAATGCGTTTGATGGTATATCTTAGCGTTTGCTTTTCGTTGCATCCAGAACCAATTTAATCTGAACCATGCGCCAGTCTTCTCTGCTTCTTTGCCCACCTTTGAAAGCCATACGTAAACCTGCTGCAGCAGTTAGTCATGCGACCAGAAAGTGAAACTTCACTCGAGCACCACCGATAACGGCCATGATGCGGCAGAAAACGGTACGCGAATCGATGGAACCGTCCAGGCATGACTTCATTTCGTGTCCTTTCTTCAATATCCGCACCCAGTGGCTTGGCGCTTACGAAAGCGAGTGACACACCGAGTGGAAACGGTGTCGCTATTATGGTGTGTATGAATGCATGAGTGTGTATGTGTGTGCGTTACGGTTGGAAAATCTACATAAATTTTCCATTAAGCAGAAACATGATAATCTTAGGTTGTTGGCAGCATGCGAGCGCCACGCTACACGAAAACACACCGGTGTAGTTAACGTTGGAATGCCTTTAATTTAATTCACACAGCACTCTAACCAGCTTCCCCTACCGCCTTTCCCCTCGCCACCCGGGGTTGGGACGGTAGCAACGTTACATGGAAGGGACAAGACAATCATGATTATTATTGGCAGGAATTATCGCCCCGGAAAGTGGATCCGAAAGCGGCTACAAATGGCACAAATGATTGTGCATGTCGATTGTGCTTTTCCAATACAAATAAGCTGCGCCCCCGCGCGCCCCGTCCAGCAGCATCCCGCAGCCACGCAATCCTTTTTCTTGGAGGATGTGGAGGAATGGAAGCGCAGCATGCCAATTTCGAGTGGCCGTTGTGTGAAGGGTTCGCCGGGTGCAGTTGGGCGGGGTGTGCAGTTCCTTGGGCAGAAGTCGTGATTGTGGTTAGCAGCTCTTTTAACGAAAAAAAGAAACAGGCCGAAATGGGCGAACCCACTTTCTCCAGACGGTGCGGTACAGTAGCATCGAAAGGAGGCAGGAAGTGGTCGGTTTGCGGTTTGCGCTGCGTTTGATTTGATGAATCGCTGTCAATTAATTACGGAAGTGACCGCACCCGTGCGCCCAAAATGGTCGCCACCACCGTGCCGGAAATAATGGTGATCGAACGCACGAATACACACCTGAAACGTGTGTGTCATGTGCGGTTGTGATGGGAAGACGTTCAATCATGAACGGGAAAGGGGAAGTTAGTAAGTGGATCGAATAATTAAATTAAAGCAAATATTGCCTAACGCCGGTGGGCTGACGCTTTGTGCTGAAATGAACGGTGCTGCACCGTGCGAAGATTGAAGTTCGACTCGTAACTATGACAGTTTAAATGGAAATTATAATAAATTATAAGCAATAAAGAGAATTTGTCGGGCGGGTTGCATACCTTGTTTTTGGTGGATTTTTACTACATCTGGGAGAGTGCGTGTGAGCGAGCGAGGGCTTACAATTAGCGTGAGCCAAAAATGGCTTCGAGCTTTTTGAATTTTCAATTTCATTGTCTCTTCGAAAACGATCGGCTATGAATGCTACAAAAAAGATAAAAAAATCTCGTCAAACTTTATTTCTGCACATCTTAAGCGCATGTTTTTTACTTATTCTCGTAGAATAACTCTTTCTCATCACTCAAACCCTTCTCTTATGTGCATGTCTGATAGTGTTCTCAAAAATAATTTTAACCAAGTTATCTGTTTTTCTGTACCAACTTAATGCACATCTTCTATGCAGTGAGTGTGAGTACGCCTTAAGGTATGCAATATGCGTTACGATTTTTTTGCAATTTAGTGCTGTTTGACGTCGACCTACGTTTAACGAACGATACGGGTAAGAATAAGGAAAAAGAAACGAGGAACTATAGTTTAACACAACATTGACGGGAAAATTTGTAATGTCGGACACACGATTCGTTTCCCACCGAGTAATTTGAGCATTTGTGCCTGCCATCCTTTGTTTAAGGATGTACAGTTAACCTTCCTAGCCTTGCCAAAAACTTTCCTCACTCTTCCTGTTTAGTGTTTTGTTACATTTTCCACCCTCCGAACCCTCCGTTTCACCTCTCCCTCCCGGGCGTTTTCACGCATTAGACGCAGCTTTCCTGCTGGGAAAAGGCAAGCGGTGTCCGCACGGTGACGATCTCCCTCAGGTATTGCTTGCTGCCCGTGCCATTCACGCACGGAAGCGAGAGGGAGGGCGATTGGGGCAGGGCATGCTGCTGCTGCAGGGGCGAATGGGCCAGGACGGCGGCGGCACCCCCCGGATGCTGCCCGAGCGGCTGCGAAAGCTGCAGCAGCGAGGCAGTCGTCGGCGTGTGGGGCGTGTGAGGCGCATGGTGCTGATTGTGGGAGGACGCCGGTTGCGTCGCGTCCTGCTGCAGCTGCAGCGTCAGTGGATGGTGATGGTGCTGCGACACGGGCGATATAAGCGGGTACGAGCTACCGGTTGAACCGGTCGACCCGGTGTGGGCGGACGGGTGGGCTGGTGGGTGAGGCCCCACCGTCTTGAAGCTGCCGCCGTGATCTATCTGAGCGTAGATCGTCGGCTCGTCGAAGTAGTTGTAGGCTGGCGGCGGGGGTAGCTTATTCAGATGGTTGTTGAGATGCGTTTTTCCGCCGGTGTCGTCGTGCGGTATCGCCAGGGCCAGCTCCGCGTAATGCACTTCACTAGCTGACTGCTTGGTTGCGGGCCGGGTCAGGGGTGTGGGAGAGAAATAAAAGCGTTTGGTTACTTTTCGGGTTTTGGTGAAATGTCGGGTGCAAATTGTGGCATTTGTAACAGCTAGCAAGTTGGACATGGAACGGCAATTTAGCAATGAAATGATTGATATGGTGGCTCAGAACACTGTGTGATGCTAATTATATGTAAGTATGTACATTGAGGGGAATGCGTAATGGATGATTTTGCAGGCAGATGGTACTATTTACACACCTGTCAAAGGTAGTTAATGATTACCAAAGTTTCATTTCCCACTACTTTCCTGCTCATGAGAATGCTACGAGAACTGAATAACACCTATTTGCTCTTCTCTAGCCGCTTTCAACTTTGATGGAATTGAGCTTATTTAAAGTTCCCTGAAAATACCGTCCGATGGAAAATGTTTACCACAAACCATTTTGTATGATTTAGCAGGCAATGAGATTCTGAGTTTATAGTTGGTTCGTTTGTCTTGCTTTTACTAAAAGAACACTATGCAGTCTGTCCCTTGGCAGACCTTCCAGAGCTAACTAACAGTGCTCAATTATGAGGACGGTTGATTGGATAGATGACTGGTCGTTTTGGGGGACATTTATTTCACCATCTTCTGTCACCGGTTTACCTGTTTAAAAGTTTGGCATGATTGGACGAGATGACCCAGTACCAGGCGCACAGAATCGGGTGCTGTAACGGGCAAGCACTTTCCCCGAAGTTTACAGTGTCATTCGCTCTGATAGATCTACCGTGAGACGCTACTTTTCTGTAGCTTTGGGCACAGTGCGTTCTGTGAGAGCGAAAGCCGAAGAGTGAGGGCAACGATTTAGGTAGGAAGTACGAATAGCTTTGTTCGTTTTTTTTTCTTCCCCCGACGTATCAGCAAACTTCTATCTTCATGCAAGGACTTCAGCGCCCGGACGCAGGATGTCCACTTACACACAGCTCACAAACGCAACAAACTTGCCGTGGCCGCAAACGACAAAACTCCCGAAAGTGAACCAAACCTGAGCCGTGCGATAAGGACGAAATGAATGATTGTCGTTGCGAGGCGTGTAAAAACATACTGTCCCGCGGCAGTGTCCTGCCTAACCAACTCGGAATTCCCAAAGTCTTATCAACATTGCACTGCTTCTCCGAATGCGAAAGTTCATCGCAAAAGTGCATTATCGTGTGCGCTACCTACGGAATGTTGTCGCTTGGCAAAACGGCCGTCAGGCCGGCCGTACGTCTAGCATGCCGATGCTTTTGATTTTCCGCATTCTGCCGCACAGTGTTCGGTGCTTTGTTTTGTGTCCTGCATTAGCTGCTTACTCCCTCTACTTCCTCCACCGTGCCCTACGGGTGCGTTCGTGCGTGTTTGGCTGTACGCTCCGGGGGGGGCCCGAACCCGATCAGCCCGGAATCGGCAACCGTTGAGTCGCCTTACGTTCTTAAGCGGACGCTGTCCGCGTTGCGCGACAGCTGCATACGAAATGGTGTCGTTTACAGCCGTGCTCGTGTGTGGGTTGGAAGCCCTTTGGATGACTTGCGTCATGAAAGTCGGAAAGTTGCACACCAAATGTGCCACGCTTTATCTAGTGAAGCTGGTTATCCACCCCCCAGAACCCACCAGCAGACCCCCCCCCCTCCGTGCATTTGCGAGTGTGTTCGTGCAGATGTGCATCATGATTTGTGATCCATCGCCGTGGCCGTGGACTTTGTGGCACGATCCACTGCAAGCAAGATGGCGCCAGTGCAACAATAGCGCCAAAATGTAGGCAATGCACGCATTGAACACGCGGTGTACATACTCCCCTCTACGTGGGTGTGCTTGTTAACTCGTTAACTTGGGTAGATATGCCTTTTGTCGCTTCGCACAGACGGCATGGTTTGGAATGCAATGACAGCTAAGCGTAGCAGATAGAGGCGGAATGCGAAACTTTTGAAGTGCGCCCCACTCCCGGGCGAGCCCCACATGCTCCCGGGCTAGATGGAATTTGCTGAATGGATTTCCTGCGCTGAACTTTGAGGTCCGCTACGGGCGCCCTTTGTGAGTGCTGTGAGGGTCACGAACTTTCATCGGGCTGGTGGTACGTTAGATGCTGTATATTGGAAGGATGTTTCCATCCAGCGACGTCTTTCATTAAGTAAATGTTTGAATTTGATTTGTAATCAGGTACCTAACAGGATCAAAACAAATAAAATCCTTTTAACACACCAATTAGTGGCTAGTGATGATATAGACTTTGTTCCGATTAGGTTCTATTATCGTTTCTCTAGCCTAATAAGAAGTGGACAATTTTTTTTGTAAATGATTACAAAATAAGTAATGTAATAAAAGTGGTTAGCGGATCGTCTGGTTATAATTATTTATCAGAAATTGTAGCGACTAAATTGTGTAGCTTTGTTAAGGTGGAAGTTGTGAGTAACGTCCTAAAGTCTGCAGACCAAATTCGTTGCCAAGTTGATGAAGCAGATCTCCCAAGCTCCCAAACATAATGCACTGTGACCATGGCGACTTTGACCTTTACCGGGAGGGCCGTTATGAACTTATCCTGGATAAAGTATTTCGCCTGACGAAAATATTCAAAACATCAGGAGGCAGGATAAAATTCCACAGAATGTAGAAGGAAGAGAAAAAAGTCTACCACCCAACAATTTATTTCAACTAGAACTGGAATTCGTATCTGCTCGCTTCGCATCTCTCAACAAGGAAGAAACATCCCAAAAATGGCTACTCGTTTGTGTTCGGTGAACAATATGTAGCTGCTTGGTTTTATTTTCTTATTTGTGTTATTGTTATTTAGCACAATTTTGTTTCTGTATTTTTCTGTTTACTACTAGATGAAAATATTCTATGTGTTATAGATAAAATATCCATTACTCAAAAATGAAATGTGAGCAACGCTTCTTCTATTAACTATTTAACATTCTCGGTTTCACTATTCCTTTATTACTCCAAAATAATAGTAATAATGACTTGCATACTTTTAGGCGTTACGATTTTATGCAATCGAGACAATCCGCTACAATCGAGCATTTAGCTAAATTTATCAGCACCAATGGAGATGAATATATGCTCGCTGCTTCGCTTAAAAAAAAACAACAATAATTTTATTTTCTTTATCAATGAATCCTTTTAAATTTTCTCATCACTGCTACTTGCTGTTCAACACATTTTTTTATCAAAACAACTGTGTATTAATTCCTACAACACCTCGCTTATCCTTGGGCTGAGAAAAAGAGAATCGACTTTCTTGCGCTGCGTCACGCCTTAATAGCATAACTGACCTGCGGCAACATTTCCTTGCCTTGCCTCCCAAGCAAGCACAGGTGAATGGGAATCCTGTGATCATTTACACTGATTGCACAACGTGGTTCGTCCGCTCCGGTGTTGTTGGTCACCTTCCATCATTGTGCTATTGTTGTACTGCCACTGCTGTTGCTGCTGCTGCTGCCATTATACAGTCCCTCTTACTTCAGCTGTCCACCTTCACTAGTAAGCTTCCGGAAAGTCATTCTCTTGGCTTCTCCCATGGCTGAATGGGTCGAATCTCGTAAATGGATCTGGGCAACCCGGTCACCCAAACGGAGGCACCACCGTCTACCACCGTAGAGTGCAGAAGCTTTTCTTCGCATAACACCAGCGGAAGCAGAAAGAAAGCAAGAAAAGAGGGCAAGCCACAGCTACACGTACACTGATCCCCTGTCAGCTACACAACCGTGAAGCTCGTGTGTGTGCGCGCGCGCTGTTGTCGTCTGCAGGTCCTGGGCGACAGTCTATTAATAGTGTGCTATCCGCCGTGTGTCTGTCTTCTCGTTACGCCAAAGATTCATTGGAGCACAGAATGGAGGGAATTACCTAGCGACATGAACGCTGAATTGCATTGCGGACATTCTTCCGGCATCGTCTTTCGTCTCGGGACGATGGTTTTAAGGGGGGCGAGTAGCCGCATTTGATGGGCGATAAAGCGAAATCTCTCACTGGATGGAGCAGTGGACTCACGGTGAGAGACATCTTGTCTAGCGCACTGCGATTAGGTATCTGTATGTCTTACAGTTCTTTTCTTTTTTTTTGTTAGCACATTTGCAATATTTTTAACAAGAATGATATGATCTTTTTCCTTAAAATCAAGACAAAATAATTTTCAAAAAAGAAAAACAACTTTTTACTACCACTACGATCTCTGTTTCACACAACGAACCCGAGCATAACGAGCTTTTCCGGTTGGTGGATTTTTAACTACACCGGAGGATAGCAAGAAAAGAAGCTGAATGACACATTCGAGCGATTTCATTAAAAACCTAACGTTATCCAACTAGGTCATCTTGTTATGCTCGTGCCCCCGGCCCCGAGCGGACACGATTGGAAGGGTCTGCTTTCTTGCTCTTATGTGACCTTCCGTTCCCGGGACGACTGCTGGCAGGGACGACGATACAATGTTGCAACAGAAAGAAACGACTCCCATACGGCTGGTGCTGCGTGATCTTCGTGATCCTTGAGCTTCGCCTTGCCGTCCGCGCTTACCCTCCCTTAGTGACTAGGGCAAACTCGAGCCGTCCTGTTGAGTGCCGTAGCTGTCTGCCTTCAGGTGGCAAAAGCCTTCCTGTACGCTCCACCCTTAACCCAGCCAACGTTTCATTTCTTTATCTGTTTTATATACATCCCGCATACCGCCTGCCACACTGCAGGCTGTAGCGAAGAAAAAAACGAAGCAGAGGAGGGTTAAAAAAGTGCCCGTCGGTCAAGCTGAGAAAGCAGCAAAACTGCAGCAGAAACGTTGCACGGCCACTGCAGCGGCAGTGCCGATGTTTGCATTTTTGCTTGCCGCTGACGAATTTGCAGTGCGCTTGACCTCGCATTTGACACTGGACGCCTACGGGTAATCGACGGTCGCAAACCGTTCGCTGCAATTGCCTGCCGGCGGCACACTGCGACACCCAACGCAACGTTTCGTGTGGAGCGGATGCCGGTTTGGGTGGCGAAGCCGGAAGGGCGGGTGGAATAAAAAGTACCGAATCAACTGACCGAGGCGACAGCAGATTAGGTTGAGTTTTTGTGTCCCTGCTTTGCTGGCGAAAACGGGCGAAAAAAATCGGGGTGAGTTTTTTTTTCTGTAGTGACAATCTCGAGCGGTCATTTCTTGGTGCTTTGAGGGTAGAGTGGAGAAATCATGTCACAAAGCGAGCATGCCGCTTCCTCGTCCTACCAGGGTAGAGTGGGTTTTTGATAAAATACGGGGGCAGTCTGGTCGTTTGCGTTTTTTTTGCTCGCATCGTTCCGCTCTTGATGGTGGCTGCAGTTTGATTGGCCGGTAGATGATGTTGCAGAAAACAGTTTAAACTGCTTACTGCTGACGCTGTGTGGCCGGTTGCGCTGCGGTTGAAATGCAATCAACTTCGCAGCAGTAGTTGATTTATTTTTTTTTTTCGAATAGTTTATCAAGCGAATTTGTTGCGAAACAGTACGCTAATTGGAAGGGTAACATGAAGCCACCCGTAAATAGCTCATTAAAATGAAACGTAACTGGCTAACGATTTCCTGATGCTTTCGAGCGGGTCATCAAACACGGGGGCAGGTATTTCGAGTACGAATTGAAAATCGTACCACTGAACCGGATATAGCGAAGTCTCCAGAGTTCGATGGCGATTCGCGAGCATCCGTGTTTGATGCAGCATGTATGCCACGGGTAGGGAGATAAATATATGAGTTGAAGAGTCCTAAGAGACTTGCCGTGATAGTCCGTGGTGGGCCGCTTTGTTTTTCACCGTTTTGTTGCCCGTCTCGAACCAAGAGAGGCGTACAGGGTGGCAGGTTTTCGGAGCAACATATCTACAAAACCAAACCGCTCGGTAGAGAAGCTGGTCGGTTATCTTTCCGGTTCGATACGCATTTTGCCTGATGCCCATAATTGGGTGCCCATCATTGGGACCATGGACTTGTGACCGCCCAAAAAGGTGAGTTTTATTGTGCCTTGGAGGCGAGGTTCGGCATCGAAATTGTACAAAGCTCGCACAGATCGCCGTGACGTGCACTTTTGAATGGTCAGTGCTCCTCTCTCTCTCTCTCTCTCTCTCCCCCTCTCTGGGCGCCTCTAGTGCGTATATCAGTACAACGCGTAGCGCGATCCTGAACGGTTCCCTAGGTGAAACATATCAATAATAGAAAAAAAAAGTGGAAAGAAAGCCCTAACATGCAACGGGACCGAACACATCAGATAGCATCCACTAAAGGGGGGGAGGGGGGGTGAACGTTGGTTAACGATTATTGCCCGCAGTCGTGTTGGAGCTCGCGATTCCAACGGTGGTCAACGATCCAGCAATGGATGAACTTGCCCAACATGCTCACGGTCCCATGGTCCCGTTTCGAGCAGCGCAATATAATCAGCACTTGACGTGCTTTTTGTTTTTTGTTTTTGGGAAGGACCGGCAAAGGAGAGGCTTCATCGTGGCAGGGGGGAGTGACCGATGTAATGGGCATGTTGAACAGGGCGGTCCATTGCTTGGCGGTTCATAAAGCGGGCACACCATAAAGGGGCGCGATATGAAGCGTTCGCTTTTTCGCGATTGTCGTCATTATCGGGAACTGTTTGTTTGGCTAGCGACCTGACGGGAGCACAGGTTACGTCCTCATGTACGTTGGGTGCACTGAAACGAGGGCAAATGACAGAATCACGCGGACAGTCGTGACTTTTGGTGCTGTTCGATCGGGATGGTCGAGGATCGTTCAACAGCGAGGACGTACGCGTTTTGGTTTTGTGCGGAAAGCTACTTTATTTTAATTGCTATTTTCTATTGTTGTTTCAGGAGCACATGAGTTCCGCTACTAGTTCCCTATGTCATTATGATGAGGGTTGAGAGCAAAAGCCAATCAGGTGTACGTAGGGGCAGATACTTGTTATGATTTTTCGACGGTATATGTAAATTTCCGGACAGGAAAAGTTTCAGTAACCGTTCCAGCAGTAGGTTTAGAATGATTTGCAGGACTTGATAGGCTAGTACAAGAGCTGTTGTAAATTTAGGACTTGCTTTTAAAAGAGCCAGGTTTTATAACGGTACCAAGATTTGCAACAGGCGACGCTTTGCTCCGTTATAAGCTCAGAATCAATATCAGACATCGAATAGGTTTCACAAAAGTTCTGGGATTGGAATAAACGCTGTATCACTTATCGAATCGTAATAGTTTGAGTATCAATTCCTGGATTGAAGCAAGTTCTGGGTCAGCTTCCAGATCAAGATAGCTATGGTAGTAGATCTAGGATCTATGTGATCTAGAGCTTATTTACTTAACAAGAATGTTATAACAATTAGTCCTAGAATTGAAATCCAGGATTTAAATACAATAACTTGGACTTGGTATTTGGACATGTTTAAGGATTAAAATTAAAATTGGATTTAAACAATCAAAACATCTGATGAGGGCATTGTAAGTTTCAGCACTAGCAAATATACTTTAAGTCCTTTGCGTATAAGCTGAAGGATAGGAGTAGATTCAGATGTAACTCCTATTCCGATATAGATACGGAGTCTTTTACCTTCCAAGGCATCAAAGATTTTTTAATTCCAGTAAATAAAGGTATATTTCTAAGACCGGTTTAGCTTTATTTGTAAGTACCGAGTAAAAACATATTTGACTCCTTGAAATCGCGTAAGTAATTCGCGTCAGAGTCAGATAACATTTACGTTCCTTAAAATGCATCTTACGATTAACAAATTACGAATGGCATAACACGTCGGATTCAGCAACCTATTTCTATACGTACGACAGATGAGTGCAGTACAGGAGATCCTTTTTGAAATTTCGTTTCTTCTTGCACGGCACTCCAATACCGTGTAACATTAGCCCATTTGCTCGCTTTGCTGCAAAGGTATGCGAGTCCCCACTAGCACGGAATGGGATTGCGGCAAAAAAAGAAGCAAGTGATACGGATCTGCGGTTATTACAAATGAACATCCACCACAACCATCGCCAGAACGAACCATTACAGAAAACCCGGCACGGGTTCGGCACGCACGCAAAACGAGCGGCGGAAGTGTGCAACCATGATTAATTTGTGCTCAATGGGCGCTCTGACTTGACCCACATTCAACGGGCGGTCGCTTCTAAGTGAACGGTGCCGTTGCATTAGCTTACCCGGCCCGGCGACCAGTATTGTCAGCAAAGTGAAATGTACGGGCGACATAGTTTGTAATTTTGCCGTTCGTGCTGTCGGGGCTTTTCACCGGTTCGACTGCGTATCGCCCGGGTATTCCCGGGTGCCGGTAACGAACGTTCATCAACGGTACGGGTACGGGCAAGCACACAAAAGGCTCAAACACATACGCACATGGGACAGGCTTCAAGATGCTGTTTCGCTGCCTGGGTAAAAGTTGAAAATACGTGAAAGGATGAATAGCTGCTTACTATCTGGCCGGAATGGTAGCGGGCGATATGTTCCTATCTGCGACTTTACGAGTTATCGTCAGGACCTGGTAGCGAAATCGTCTCCTGTCCCTGCGGGCAGATAAACAGGTGAGGCTGACAAAACGAGATTGAATGTGTGTGCTCTGTCCCCCGTAAAAGGTACTGCGTAGTAGCCGGCACCGAGTATGTGATTTTCCCCCGTATCTGCCCGGTCGGGTACACAGCGGTGCACGTCGGGAAATGGCCTGGCCGGGAAAGCCTGCAGGCAATCGGATGACTTTGTGCCACTTGTATTTGCTATTCCATGCTATTTTCTCGATCTAGCACTGGAGCACCGTGCTGGAGTTGGGAAAGGAATCGGAAGGCTCGCATCTGCCGACAGCATTTCTTCCACTCGGATGCATTCATTTGTTGGCATTGCCGGAGCCATAATAACGTTCTCGTTTGGATGGTGCGTAGCAGCATTGATTGGCATAACTGAGTATTGCAAGTAAATATGGAAAACGCTTCAATATGTTTCGATGTTTGCTTGCTATCGAGTACGTTATGCTTGGCGGAATTAAAAAAAAAAAACCTCTCTTACTGATGCAGAACTGCGTTAATTAACAGACAACAAGCTTAATGTTTGTTTACGCTCTGATGGAATGACGGTGTGTCTATGCTGTTGCAAGCCGTCTCAACGGGAATTTTGAAAGGTGCTTGTCTCCTCCAAACGGTGAAATTATAGTCAAAAATTGTGACTTTTGTTCAAAACATATGCGGAACAAAATATGTTATTTCATCCTCAATGTTTCTCACAAAATGACATATGATCCTTTTCATACTGAGCAAAAAAAAATCTAGGCTTTTTAAAATTATTGTAGTGTTACAATAATGCAGTACATATTTCACTTATTTCATTTAAGGAAACAATATTATTAAAAAATGTTGAATTTGCAATTGCAGGCTGGCTGCTGCAACTGAATAAAAAATAGAATAGTTACAATATCTTATCAACTATCCCAGTGACTGGTTTGTGAAATTACGTTATAGTAATTTAAGTAAATGATTTTTATAGTACTGCGTAAAACATGGAGGATGAAAGAACATATTTTGTTCCGCATAAGTACTATAAACCATTATCAATTATTTTAAGTAATTAGAAGGAAGTATTGGATTTTTACTAAAACTATTGCAACAATTTCATTTTGCACACTAAACAGTGAAACTACACAGTATGTAACTTTTTGACGTAAGCGTGATCTACACTAGCGCCTCCTGGTGGGGGCTGGTGAAATCGTGCGTCATTGGTGGTTAATGCCACTCTGCAAAAGGTGTATTTTATTATTATACGGTTTTTTTGGAAAATGATTCTGCAGATCATTTTTTTATTGTCTGTGTATTGCGCTCTTTTCCGCACAAAAAAAACGAATAATGAGTAACTAAAATACTATGAGCGTTGGTTTGTGTGCGTCAAAACGGTATTTAATAAATTACTTCTCAAGCTTCGACCTACTTCAAGAGCTACTCCTAACAAATAAGTACTTTTGCTAATCCTCACGCACGAACATTTTCATCGCCCGCCTAACGTGTGTGACAAAAAGACAAAAAGCAACAGGAAAGTGGGCAAGCAGCTACAAATGTTTGAATGTGTGTTTAAGGTGTGTTGTACACGTGTTGCAACGCTGGCACGTAATCGGCAAAGTGTGCCTCCGATGGCCGTGCCAGCCGAGCCGTGTCGTATGAGCGTGATGAGCCGTTCTATATGCACATGCTAAAAAGCTAATGAAATGATGAACCTACCCCGGTTAGGTACGTTTTCCGGCTATCGTCTAGTATCGTCCTGCCGATAATGTCATGTTTGCTGTTGCATAATGAATTATGCAGCGCTGTGGGAGTCTGATTTGCTGATATTAATTTGTAATCGGGATCTGGAAATGTTAAATGGAGAGAGAGAGAGAGAGAGAGAGAAAGAGAGAAGAGATAGTGAGTGTGTGATGGAGCGCCAGAGATACGCTGTGCGTGCTTTTGTTTGAGATGGATGGACGAAAAGAAACAATGAACCTAAGCCGACTGACAGAGCGCTGCGAAATGAACCAAACTAAAGCGAACGGAGAGCGTTTTGTTTCTACATTCCCGTCCTAAATGAAACTTTCATTATTAGATGGTTTAGTGGCAGGGATGAAGGGCTACGATTATGTACTTCGGTACATCAGTGACATACACACACACATAGCTTCCGGTTGAAGAAAATTTCACGAGGCAAATAATAGTAACGACAAATAAAAGAGCATAGGAAAAACGACTGCACAAGGAGCTTCCATACCATCGATTCTCACACTGGTGCAGTCGAGCAGTGAAGGAGTAGCGCAGGAGGGTTTTGTTTCTGTTTCGTTGGTTTGCATGGCGAGTCGGTAAAAAGAGTGGAACGAGCAAAAAAAAAGTTGAACGAACTGGAAACGAAACGGTGGCGCTCAAGCTCAAGCGGCGGCAACGAAAGAACGAAAAAGCTGTACGAAACCTTCGGAACCGATTCAGCTTCCGGCCGATGTAATCGCTGCTCGTCTATGGGTCCGTATGCTTGTCGCGTGTGTAATGTGTGAGTGTGTGTGTGTGTGTGTGTGCATGTGTCGGGTGCTAAGGGGGAGCTAGGGAAAACGGCGGATGCACAGGCTTACCCTCGTTCGATGGGACAACGTCCGGGTTCTTCTCGTCGTACATGTCTTCCGATTGGCTGAGCGGTAATGAGATTTTCTCTTTAATTGGCAGATTACCGGGCCGCTTGCCGCCGGTGGTCGTGGTGTTGGTGCCCTGTTTGGCCTGGGTTGCCCGCAGCTTGAAGGCGGCCGCGACCGCGATTATAATGCAGATAAGCACCGTTAAAATGCCAATAAATATCCCGATCGATACGATCGGTGTCAGCTCGAAGTCGGTGTGCGATCCTGCGAGGAGAGAGGGAACGAAAAACACATGAGTGAACGTGGGTGTAGTTAGTATATCTTCACTGCCTAGGATGCCATTGAGTCGGCCTACAACTAGATAACCTCTCAATACAGTAGGATGACGATTTCTCACGAGGATTCGTATCAGAATCTGAATCTGAATCAATGAAGTATAAACAGGGAGAAAGAGAGAGAGAGAGGGAGAGCGCATAGCAAAAGAATATAAAAGAAGGTGAAGAAAACCTCACAAATTTGCGATATTTGCCTCCATTTTGTTGGAAAATATAGCTACAAGATTTCACGCTTGTGCGCCCGTAATGAAAAGTGAAATTCACTAGCGGCAAAACCATTGCATCACATCACTGAGATGGGTTAAAAAAGGGACACAACACAAACGCAGCAGTAAAATGGGAGGATAAATTTAACGTCAACATTTAATATTCCACATTTTTCCTACCACCCCTCCTCAACCCAACTTCATTTTCGCACGAATTTCCGTGCGTATCGGAAGTTACGCGCGCAACGGCTCACTGCATCGAAATGCGATTTTTGCGCCTGGCGGGTATGCAATCCCGCTTTGCATCATCGCGCGGTTGGTCGAACGTCCCGGCGAGGAAATGCGAGTAAATGGAGTAATTGCATTACGTGGAAATTTATTTGCAGCTTTGAGCCGCGCGGTCAGAACGCATTTCGTGGGGGATGGTGCGATGAGAAGCCTTTTTTCCTGGGTGGTATTTTTTTTTTGGTCAACCCACCAAGGGAAAAGGGATGCAATGCACTGCACGGCAATATATTGTGCACACGGTGTGTCTTCCCACCCGTCCCGAAAGTTCGCCCCAGTGCGGTGCGTTTTTGTCCTTAATTGTTTATGTGTATTTATTTATCAAATAAATCTGTTAAATTAAATTACGACGATAAGGCCGCAAGAGTGTCCAATGCAGTAGCGCGCGAAGCTCGGAGGGAGGATTGCGTTTGGAAGGAAGTGGATTTTTTTCTTTGTTGCCCAGTACTTTCTGGGTAGTGTGTTTGTGGACGCGTTGTTACGGTTTGTTTTTGATATTCCAAAAATAAAAATTTAAACCCCCGAGACGCCCCCCTTGCTGGTCCCGCTCCATTGCTTTAGGGCAGATGCGTTCAATGCCCCGCTGCCAATTTCACGCTTGTTTCGGATGTTTGTGTTTGTGTGGAAAATTATTGTATGTGTTCAATTGATTGGAATAATTATATGATGATGCACTTTCTCTTCTCTTTACAATGATATGGGCCGAAAAGAATGGCGTGAGCTGCAGAAGCGCTTGTTCAATGCGGCATGAAAGCTATCGAACTGCACCCGGCGGATAAGGAATTAAACGCGTTGCTTGTCACCGACCGATTGATGGTAAATAAATTGCACCCAAAATCGTTCACGCAATCGTTGAAAAGTGAGTGTGTGTGTGTATGTGAAAACCTCGATACTTTCCGGCTCAGTCGATGACAATGGCTCGAGGTGGCGGATCTGTGAGTCGTAAGCTGTGTTGAGCCGACATCGGTAAACAGGATTGGTCGGGATAATTTCAGTGCAAAGCGATCGATTCCAGATCGCATCAGACGTAAATACACCACCGAAAAGAATTGACGCCAGGAGTTCCTTGACACCGTCAGTACTGTCGGCGGAGGAATAATATAAATAAATATAACGACCCCAAAAACGACCAACCAAAAGGAAATGTTTGTTAACAGCACCGAACGCTTTTCGTGCCGAGCGTTTGATCCACTCGGTCTCTCTGGCTGCCGGGCACCAGTATAGGAAAATCGTCAATAAATCAATCAGCTGGGTGAAGATTTATCGACAATATATGCTAGCGCAATGTGAGTGCATCCCCGTGCGCTCGAACCATCGGGCCTGCAACGGTTGCTGGGGATGGGCATCGTTTGTCGCTAAGGGTGGGTGGTGACAGTCCTGCTACGATGATGAGATTTCGAGAGCACACCGAAATGAATACCGGATTGATGTACTGCTGATGGCAGTATGGAATTCTTTGCAATAGACGAAGGGGGTTTCGCGTGGGGATGATGGCTGGGTGGAGTGTTCCAATTTTGTGCAGATCCTTCGCACTAAATGTGGCAACCGAAAGCAGCAGCGCACACGAGCGTGGTTGATTTTATGAAAGCATTTTCTGTGCGCGTCAATCATGGATACAGCGTGGATTATGATGCATCCATTGTTACAGCGGCATCGAACGTGGTGAATGGTTTGAGCGAGCTGGTTCAAAAGTGTATTTTGCTGACATTTTGGTGATACTTTGTGCGTTTTTTTCCTGTAAATTCGAGAGTGTGACAGGAATGTAGATTCTTCCATAAAGATTCAATAGTACAGCAGCCCTTTTAGAACAAAAATGATATGCGAATTGCATACTTTTGGGTGTTTCAAATCGAGTATCTAATATGAGCTTGTAGAGATTCAACAGGCTAATCGAAAAAACGGAGAAATTTAAGCATTATACATTTACTATGTACTAGTTTTTTTAGTGACATTTTACACATACACACACCGATACATATTGGCCATTGGTGTCACTCCATAATGCTTTAATTTTTTTTTCCATTTCGATCTAAAAAATCTCATTCACTGTATTCGTACATGCGGCAAAAGCGTAGTGCTTCTCCAACTGTACAGAGGAACCGGCTTGAAAGCCGTAGAATTCACGTACCGCTCGCTCACACCACACAAACTTCATGCAGCAGCATGCGAAAGGACGCGGGCAGGAGTGTGGGAAGATTACGCGTTTGTTCGGTAACGCTTATCGAAAGTTAGATCAAATAAACCGAACCGAAACTCGTGATGGATCATCGATTGCATTTTGCAATCGCTTCTTGCCATCATCCGTTTCGATTAACCTGTTCCGTTCGCTTTCCACATCCGCCTGGAGAAAAAATGGGGTTAGTTCTCAACAGCTCTGACGCAAAAAGCGAGTGAAGGCAAACACTCACTGCGGTCCTATTGGCTCGTTCAGCTTGGACGCTTGGTGCAAGGAAGCAGCAAGTGGAGCAGCGAGCATGGCGAGGATGTTCGTAAACTGCATTCTGCACATTTCTGTCGACGCTTTGTAGATGAAGTTTCCCTGTGCACATAACACCTGTTTCTGTTTATTAGAGCTTTGTGGGAAGGGTGCGAGTGAAACCTGCACCGGACGCGGGTGCAGCAGTGCTGGGTGCAGGGAAGCAGTTTGTAGAAATCGAATTAAAATTTCAGATAGCACATTATTCATGAGAGGGTATGTTGTACTATGGCATGGATGGAAGCCGCAGGAAGGTGACGGCTTTAAAACACACGACTGGTTCAGCACACCAACGCTCGTACACTTAATCTGTATGATATGATACAATGCCGAACGGAAGGCAACCGGTAGTGGATGGACCCCGCGGTAAATCCATTTCGATCAACAATTGAGCCATTGTTTTTAGTGAATGGCCACCCAGTGCGAAGATGCAGCACACGTCAGGCTTGGCAAGGTAGCTTTTGCTCAAGCTTTTCTTGCGCTCTTGCGCAAGAAGCCAGCAAAACGGGAGGGTTGTGTATTTTGTTGTTTCTGAAGACTCATGTTAGTCAGGCAATGTGTTTACCATTCCCCGTCCAGAAATCAGGCACTGCAAAGTGCAAAGCACATACGTACACAACCTTGAACGAAAGCTATAACGGTCGGTTTCAAGAGTCTCGATGCTGGTACAGGTGCAGTGTATTATCATACCCGGGTTGCAACAAGACTCAGGAAGGACAAAGTTGATGTACGGGGAAATTGTTTTCATTCGTGATTTTACCTCCACATTGGATGAAGTGGACGGAAATTTTGCTACCCTCCCTTTACTACTTTACACATCGGTTCATCGTGTTGCAGCGCACTGCCACATAATATCCGTTCGATGAGTGCTTTCCCTGAATGTGTGCTTGGGAGCCGGGCGAGATTGCCGATGAAGGAGCTAGCCAGAGGAAGCTGCCGTGTCGGATTCAGTCATAAATTCAAATATTTGCTGGATAAATTTAGAAAGCACAGCATCGGTATACCGGCTCCCGGTACGAACGGTACACCCACGGCTGCTGGACTAGTTGCATGGAAAGATAATCTGGCAGTGTATTGCTAACGATTGGTCGTTTGGCTAGGGCATTGTTTTACAAGGATTTTAAGGTACCGGTCCGAAATGCAAACGATGCTGGGTGTTTATTTTTATATGATAGTGAGGGATCGGTATTTTGCCTTGCGATGCTATTGCAACTGCAGGTCTGGATGTTAAGTTTGTATATGCTTTTTGTACATACAACCATGAGTATTAACTTTCAGCATCATTTGGATGCAAATCTGAAGAAGTTTTTAATAAATTTAGTTGTAATCACAAATATCTTCAACAAATCGCTGGGGGGGCCGATTTAATCACTGTAAAAAACCTGAAAAGTTTCTATTGTGTGGATGGTTGCATACATTTAGGTGCAATAATTTAAAATTTGTTTGCATACATTCAGGCGTATTGTTTTTACGTAGATTTTATTTTTCGTTCGAATAATTTGTAGTAGTTAGGGGCAAACAGTAGGTCACACAAAATTTTGTTTTGCATGTTTTATAAATATTCATTAAAAATTGTCACACAAAGCATTATCATCGATTTGAATGACCCTATAATTTACATACCAGTTACATACATACAAATGACGGAAATGAATTTTTCTTGTCCCAAATTAAGTTTGTTTATTAAAAGCCTGTGTTGTACGAATTTTCTCGGTGAATATTTGAAAGCTAAGCGAAGATGTCTATCATTTTAAAATCAAACACATTATAGCTTCAAAAGTAAGCAAAGCATACCAGCAATCGGATGGATTTGGGAGGATGGTTGTACAATCAGTCTTGAAAGTGATTAAGCTTCTATTAAGCTTGTATGTTTACCGACGTTTCCAGCTTCCTCAGGACAAGGGCACTATTTAGGATGAGAAAGTTTTTCACAGCGCACCCGAGGGGTAGAGCTGTCTGATGGGCACGTACCAAACGAGCGCATTGCACCTTATTGCCTGTCTCGACCGGCCATGCCCGCATTCGGTTCGATTGTGATTTCGAATGAAACTGTAATGAACACTGGGATGCATGAGTTATCGCTGCTTTTGGTATAAAGTAATTATAATGCTCCTTTGCTGTTGACCTATGCTTTGCAGGAGCAGATGTGCTGGGCCGTTGCAAACCTTGTTTGCACAGGAGGGCAGCAACAGATGCACCCGCTCCATTTTGTGCTGCATCGTTCATGCTCCGGTGAAACGGGGCAGGAAAACTGCTCGTGAGTGCAGCTGGTAGCAGGGCGAAGTGATAGTAGATAAATTACAGTAAATATTTTCCAACGAACGAGAAAGTTTTGCAACGTACAAACGCACCCACTCACCGGTTACTGCACACCTGCTTACCACCTGTTCCTAGCTGACGGTGTGTTTGATCACAGGTGAAAGCTTCTGTTTCACCGGCGAATAATTGCTTCTTGTTTACACACTCTCTGTGTATGTGTATGGATGTGTGTGTGGGTGGCCCCAAACCGCTTCTCGGAGAAGCAACTATGTGTAACGTTCTTCACCGTTTGGTGGACGCTGGGATCGTGAGCCGCCGGTGGCCATGTGTGAGCATTAAAATGGTGTGGAATTATTTATAACTTTGTTCGGCCCGCAACACACACACACACACACACACTACACTACATGTACGCAGGAAACACATGAAACGGCGTGTAAGTGAGGTTCAATTTAATTTCCACCCTCAGTTGATTGGCACACGGGCTTGGGAGGGGTATGGGGTAGGGAGTGGGTGCGGTGTGAAGGGCAGTTTTTTTGGGGAAAGTGAAGCTTGATCCCTTTTTTTCGGCAAAGGTAAATTAAAGTGCAAACAAGCCTGCGAGCGAGATGGATTAGTCTTGACACCTGCTCCCACAACATAAAAAAGGTCTACAATAATTGAATTGGAGGGTTTGGGTTGAGGAGAATGGTTTGTGGGAACGTTAAAAAGGTAGACCGTTTCTGTTGATTAAATATATGGGCAAAGTGTGTCAGTGATTTAAATGATGTTTGATTATCTCCACCCAGCTCGGCTCGGATGCGTCAATTTTTCAAACCACCCATCGAGTTTATTATAATTGAAGTCCCATCGTAACGGTTGGTGACACTGTATTGTATGACTTCACAATGAGGTTATGTGTGACTGTGTGTGTGTGTCAATGACTGGTTGATAAGCTCTATTCGAATAAATTGCCCACAGTGGTCGGTACCGGGGTAAAACATAAAGCGAAGGAGCGAATGAACATGCGCAAAAAAAAAAGGAAAACTGTAGACGGAACCACCCCGGGCCGGGCGTGATTCACGGGCTCGCGGTCAATTTACTCGTTGGCACCCATCACCGAATTGGTGGTCATTTCCTGTCCAGCAATTCTCGCCTCACCCGCTCGTTTTCCGCTCCACCTCCGGCACTGTGAGTGGATGCGTGGCACGTAATCATCGATAGTCGTAATTTTTCTGCTAGTCGTGAAATGAATATTCATCATTCGGTCAACGGGCCGCGAGCCCCGCCCGCACCGCGCCCGTGTGTGTATGCTTACGAGTGGCCGTGTGCTGGAACGGCGAGCTCCGGAAATGGACCGATGATGATGAACCGAGGCGCGTGTATCCTGCGGCTAGGATATTCAGATGATTGAGCCGGTCGGTTTCGTCGGGTCGTACGGTTTGATGGCTGGACGATAAATTAGATTTTTATTCGATTATCAGCTCGCCAGAGTACCAGTACGAATGGGGTTCAACTGTGTGTGTGTGTGTGTGTGTGTGTGTGTGTGTGTGTGTGTGTGTGTGTGTGTGTGTGTGTGTTTTTTAGAGTGTTTTCTTCCAGCCTGTTCAAGAAGTTTGTTTTTGGCTCCTGTCCGTGATCATCTACGAGCACGTAATTTGACGAGATCGTTTCACGCGAGGGGTGGGGCTCGGTGCTGTCAGTTTCGGTTGAAATGCCAAAATAGCATGCTATGATTTTCATTTCAGTGTGCTGTGATGATTCATGGGACGGATTTTGAGCGGGTGGAGAGCATTTGAGTGATTGGGCTGCGGTCCAGGGGAGAGCACTCGGAGCGGTACAGGCACGTTCGGGCTGATTGTAAAACAGTGAAGTATTTATTTAGCTTGTTTGTTGAGTAGGTGAAATTGAGAAACCGATGCAATGTCGTGCAAATTCATCGATTGTATCTCTTGACCTTAAACATTTTATTTTTAGAAACATATCCAAATGGAGAGAAACTATTCCTACATGATGGAGGCGCCTGGTGGTTCACGTGAATGCCTCACGATATTTACCGTTTCGTTGAACGGAATATCATTCACAATTTCCTGTTAATCCCAGCAAACGCAACATACATCCTGCCTTCTAAAAAGTGGCAAAAAACATTCTACAAATCACAATTGCGTTACTCGCCGTTAACCCTCGGTGCTCGCTTACGATCACGGTTTAATACGCACGCATCACATGATTAAGTTAATTACTTTACGACGGTGCGATGGCGGCCCAGTGTGCGATGGGATTAAATTTTCCGCTCAACTGCATTAAATAATAAGCACGCTCAATCTCGATCCATCCAATTAGCTTTTAATCCCAGCAATTTCTGTACGGCACCATCCACCGAAACGCAGCATTGAAGCCGTAACGGGTGAAGGTAGCCGGGGCCGGTCGATTAAAAATAGTACTATATTTTAACACCCGTTTTTTTTCTTTCTGTATTCTCATCCGACCCGGGGAGTGTATCTACTCGAGATGCTCGAGATTCGAGTTTCGGTAGGTGGTGTAATAAAAATGATTACAAAAAAAGCCAAACATTCAAATCTCTTGCACAAACACGAGACAGGCGTATTAAAGGAGGTTGGTTAGGGGGGGGGAGAGAGGCGTGAAAATTGTGGCCCCAGGGTGGATGAGTAGGGAAGGGGAAAATGTTTGTTCCAACTGTCCTGCCCGCTTTGGTTTTGTTTCTCTCTCTTGTCTCCCGCACCAACAATTATGCCATTAGTATTATCATCGGCTAAATGGTGAAACATAAAACACCATTCATTTGGCCGTTGGCAGCGACGGGACCGAGGGGTTGTGATGTTTGGTGCAGAAAATGCCTTTGCAAAACAGGGCGGGGCGGGGGTGGTAAATTGGCCAGATTTTTATGCCAATATTTCCCCAGCTGACCCTTTACAACGCTGCATTGGATTCTGTCTTGTCAATGCTCGGGGGCACGGCTCCCGATGATGTTCTGCTCAATTTCGTTGGTCGCTTTGCCGTGCTTTTTCTCGCCCCCCCTCCCCCCATGGAAAATGGGTAGGAAAATTCATAGAGCTCAAATAAAAACAAGCAGGGCAAAAGCACCAGATGGAATCCTTCGAACGGGAAGCAAAACAAAAACACTTCGGGCAGGCGGGCAGCGGTAGCTCATCAATGCGGCGCACGGAGCGCAAGCGGTAGAGCGGTGCGGGTGGGAAAATCGTAAAAATAAATTACTCCACTCGTAAACATAAAAATACACATTTGCACATTTGTAAGACTATAAAAGCTAATAATGCTTTCGGTCGTCGGTGGCAAACGGGTTCTACGGTGTAGTAACGATTTGACTTTCTCACGTTTTACGGATTGGAAAGCTAGCTCATTCCTTCACCATCCCCATCCTGTCTCCACCAAACCAATCCATCCCTTTCAAATGGTCGGGAAGGAAGTTGTGCGTATATTTCACGCGCACCCAGAAGTGACATCCTTTCCGCGGTGAATAGGCCCTCTGTACGCTTCATCATTTAGCTGTACAGTGTTTAAGCTTTCGTTTAAAAGCGAATTCTTCCATAAAACGGCTCGAGCCCGACATTGAATCTTTGGCCAAATTCCCGTACCGTGAAAACGGGCGCTATTCCAAAGCAGAAGACAAAATTGATTGCCGTTCCGTTTGTTTTGGGGACGTCTTTGCAAGGGGGTTGATATTATTTTGCCGTGTCTGCGCCGCCGATATCTATTTTTGTTTGACCTGTGTGTGCCAGTGTCGCACTGTGTGCCCATAAATTGCTTCACATTGCCACGAGCGGGCCCGGGAAAGCGTGCGGTCGTGTTTTTAAAATTGATCCATATTTCGCGCACCGCGTAGAAGTGAGAACGATAAATGAAATAAAGTTTTAACTTTCCCAATAACGGATCGTTATCCGTCTGTCGTTTTATCGTTTGTTCTCACCCTCACCCCTTCCCGTTCCAAGGCTGGTGCCGTTCGGTTCGTTATCGGTACCGGTGTCATCGGAGGCGCTGTGTTTTGGTTGGTGGCATCTTTTTTGTCATATTGCAAACGGAAAAAAAGCTTTATCTTTTGCGTTTCACGTGCGTTTTTCCGTTCTTGCTGTTGTTTTCATTTGTTCGCTTACGGCCAATGGTTTCAAACAGGTCTGTTGAATGGTTTTATTCGGTTCATCGGAAAAGCTGGCAGACAAAAAGTGTGAAACGAGCATAAAAGTCCACGTGCAGTGTGGGGAGGATAAAAAAAAAAACAGCACCACTCCACAAACCAATTGGTGCTGCAATGGTTGGAGCGCGGAAAGGTGGGAAGGGGTGGTGTCTCTCTTTTGTCGTACCGTTTCGCATGCTCAAACGATCGGAAAAGCGGGTGGTCATTAAAAAAATAGTCCACTAAATTTGCACCTAATTCAGCGCGAGAGTGAATATAAATTTTATGGCAGAAGCTTATGGTAAGGGTTCCATTCTATGTGTTCTTTTTTGTTTGTGTGTGAGTGAGTGAGCTCGTTTTGCTTTCCTGCACCGCAGTGCCGTTTATGGCGCCGGATTCAAGTGTAGTGAAACAGAAGCGCGATGCCATTTAGGAGTTTCGCTCGTGGCTGTGTTTTTCCATTGGTTTCCGTTGAATGGGAGGAAAAAGCGGCAAAAAAGTAAAATAAGTAAAGGCCATCATTTGCATCTCAACACGGGTGCGAGTTCAATTTGGTTTGAGCTTTATTTTGTACCGCACGTGGATGATGATGTAACCGAACCGACAGTGGACTTGGTTTAATGAAGCGGTTATCGAAAGCAAACTATCGTTGGGAAAGAAGGAGAGACAGAAAGCGGTGCTGAAAGACGATTAGATAAATGAATTTCGTTCAAGTGCACCCAGCTATGGACGTGGGATTTTGGCAGGCTGGTTTTTAAAGCTTTTATTGAGTGGCCAGGAGAAAGTGAAAAACTAGATTGCTTTTCAACATGTCACCGTTGCCGTTGAAAAACGTTATTTCCCGTTTGAAAACGTTATTACGGCCGTCTTTTTATATCGAAAAGGTAAAGACTTTTCCAAGGAAAAGCTTTGACATGTATATTTTCCATCTACAAAGAGTTAGAATTCATCTCTTTTATATTTTTTCCCAGGAAGAGATCAAAAAGGATTTCCAAACGCAGAGTTCTGAGACCTCAGCGTTCTGTGATTTGAGTATTTCTAGCTTCGCTGGTTGTTGCTCGGGCTGCTTCACAACAGTCAAATAGAAGGACTGGTTTAATCCATTCGCAAAACTTTTCTACCGAAAACATTTAATTAAAAAAGTCGACATCATTGAAAAAGAGTAAAATTATAGCAAATGTAACAGCAACTAGATGAAATGATGAGCATAAAAAGTATTTGCTTTTCTATTGACTGAAGTAAGGATCTTAGAAAGAATATCCGTTTTTGATTACCAATCTTAAGTTAAGTTTAAATTAGAACACATCTTTCGATACTTTGATGGACTGAAAATAATGCCATTACAAGATGTTATAGTCGTTGCCGTTTGCTTTCTTTAACTGATTGCAAACTAAGGCCAGATTTATGTAAATATTTTCGACCAAAAGTTGAAGCGAATCTCAAGTTTCCTGATATATTAAATTACCCATGCAAGATCGATTATCACTTATTCAGAAGAGTTGAAACGTGAATTTGCACAAGAGTTTGTTATCTGATCTGGTCTATTTTCAGCTTGTTATAAATATCATGGGAGCAACCTAGAACCACGTAAACTTAAACAAACTTAAAAAAATATGTAAACGCTGAAATACCAATCGTGATTCATTTATCTTCCTATCTTAAGGCAACAAACGAAATTTTTACCAAACCATTGGATAAATCCTACCAAATGCTCTTTAACTTTCATATCATAATTTAAGATTTGCAGTTAATTAGTGTATATAATTATGTGATTCGAAGTACAAATTCCAAATTACCCGTTTTTGTGTGCCAACAGTTGCATTCAACGCGATGAACTTTTATTTTTTCCGCATTGGGTTTTCTTTATACTCAACATGTTTTGATTGGTGTAATTCTACAATGTCATTGTTTTATGCCGGGTTTTTTAAAAATGATTTAGTTAAAATATTAATGTTATCAATGAAAAATCAAGGGTAGTGCTTAATATGCATCAGAAAGGAAGTAATAAGGATGGAAAACTGATGCCGTAGAGACAAACGTAAATGCTGTGGTGAATGTTTTGCGAAAAAACGTATGCCCTGGAGAGAAAATTCAGTCGATAATGTCAAAAACAGGCGTCTAGCGGTCATCTTGGCTTGTATCAAGCCCGCTTGAAAATGTCAAAATCGTTTCAATTGTAGAAATTTACGACAATGACACCGATGCAACTCATCAATTGCTGTTATCTAGTGTATGTGTTGATAAATTCCCATCCGTATTCCGCTACAGCAGTGACAATAATGCGAGCCGTGAGAATTGAAATTTCATAATCTCCAACTCTTTATCAAACTTTGGTTTTGGAAATACGTATAAAAAATCATTAACGACAACAACCAATCGCTAATGCCACAATACTGTCCTTCCCAGTGCGGCATTGCGGTACCCATCGGTGAAAAACTGCCGATAAGACCCACCACCACATCCCCTCCAACAAAATGGCCCCAACCAACGGTATCGTTGCTGATCGGTTGATAATACCCTGAGCATTGACAACCCCGATGGGGAATGGGTGTAGGCGGAGAGCTCGTCGATGGTATCGATAAATTTATTAATCTCTACGTTTGTTATTAAATCAGGACGCGTGCTGCAAGCGTTTCCCGGGCAACAGTGATGACTCGCCGTCGTGTGTGCGTGCCCCCATTGTGATAAGGGATTTGGCGCACATCAAGCCTTTTCTCACTCCCAGTTGTGTGATTGCCGGTGTGGTTTGTTTTCCAACGCGCCCGCGCTGTGTGTGTGTGTGTGGGTATGTCCCTCATTAAACTGACAGCGGCTTTACGTTTTCCATCGGTGGCCAGCGAGCACGATAAAGAGCGAAACGCAATATTGGCGCATTACTCCCCTGATTGTTCCGATCGCGGTAATCTGATTAATTTTCAATAAATTTACAGGGCTTAGAGTGTACGGTGGCTGGTGCTATTAGTACTGCTGTTAAAAAGGTTGTGTTTGTGCGCCCCTGTCACGGTTCATTTCGATCATCATTTAACCCGATCCCCGTAGCTTAAGAGTCGTCGCTTTCGATAACGCACGCGAGCGCATTGTACAACCGTGGTAGTCCCCCGTACGTGTCCCTCCCGGAACGCATTCTTTGTTGGGGGAAGGCTTGAACCGCTGAGGGATCATAATTTACTCAGTCCTACCGGCGGGCATTGCCGCTTCAATTGTTCGAGAAGGGATGGAAATCGAGCTGGGTGGAAGATTCGTGTCAATAGTGCGTTAGGGCGGTTAGGGCTGGTAATGGGAAATCATATTCCGCACCACGGACGAGTGGATCGTATGTATGTGTGTAGGTTGCGTATTATTTATGACCAAACGGTGGGCCACCGTCCCTGGGTTAGTGCTTAAGCTCCGACTGCGCGCTCACCCACCACAGCTTACGAGGCGAGCGATCGAAAAATCGGAAAAGAAAAATAGAGATTTTTCTGTAGGGTCAACGTGCCACCGGGAAGGGCAGGCCGGGTGGTGAAAATATCCTCCGGTCATAAAAAAAAAAACAGGAATGTACTTGTAGTTGCGCAAAAAGCACACCAGACCCGAAACATTATGTGAGCGAGAAGCAAAAAAATCGACATAGCGTAATTAAACGAAGGAGGAACGAACGAAAAGCAAAAAAAAAACACACACTTTATACACAACACAACACCAGTCACCCGCTTGTCGTGAACTTCACCAAAGGAATGTACTTTAGTAACGAAGTTAAATTATTTAACCCGCTCGAAACGGACGGATCGAATGTCGTGCTGCTGCTGTTTCGGTTGTTGTATTTTTTATAGTTTTCTCTGCCCCATGCGCCCCAGACGGACCAATACAACCTTCACCGGGGGTGTGATAAGAGTACGGGGACGGTCGGTCGCAAGCGCAGTGAGAGTGAGAGAGACATTTTATTTTACCGAATTATTGAATAATTAATCACGCTGCTAATAATAAATAATTCGGATTATTCCACTATTTCATTTGCTGCAAACAAATGCGGTGCGTGGCAACGTCGTGATGAGGGTTGGAAGGGTAGTTTTTCGAGCGATGTTGGGAATGTTTTGTGATGGTACACCCGTCGCCCCGGTCGGATCCGGTGCTTAGGACGCGCTAGCCGAGCACGTGTTTGCGTTTGGCAAACCCATAATCCAGCCCACGGGTGGAGCAGATTTGCACATAAGTACGCTCTTTTCGAAGCTGGCTCGGTGGCTGGAAGGGAGAAAGGGAGGGTGGGAAGCAAAGCTTGCCTTGGGTCGGCTATCGAACTGCGCGCGGTGAAGCAGACGGGGACAGGAAATCCCGAAGCGCATACATATTTGGCGAATTATAATTATCCGTTTATTTGATTAGCAATCGATTCAGCGCGCTTGCGAGGCGAAACGGGTGAGATAATGTGATTTTTTGTTTAATTTATGAAGCAGTGTGTGTGTGTGTGTAACCTCACAGGTTGGTTGTTTGGTTTCGCAGAACCGCGACCCGTTTGAAGTGGGCAACCAGCTGGCGGACGAGCTGAACGTTCGTATGTGTGTGTGTCTGTATGGTTGATGATAATTTTAATGATGTTCTAGATATGGTGGCGTGTTGGCAGCATCCCCCCGGTTGATAGTGGGGACGCGCTTAATGAGCTACACTCTGTCAAATGTGTAGTGTTGTTGTTCGGTTTTGCTTTGCTTTGCGTCCAATTGGGTTTTCCGCAGAAAGGGGTTCTGCGTTGCGTTTTATCAGCGGATTCAATGTTATTGCAAACATTGATCCCGCAATGGCGGAGAGTTTCGCTGGTTTTACTGCTGCCTACTGTCTGCCTGCCTGCTCCGAGTGGGTTGGTTTTGTGATGGGGAAACAGGTTGACCACCCCGTTTTTGCTACACCGTTGCGGTGAGGAGTGTGTAGTGTTTCGCAAGGGAAAATGTGTGGTGTATGTCGAAAAGCTCTGCAAGAATGACACAATGTTTGTAAAGGAGAGAGAAAGAGAGAGAGAGAGAGAGAGAGAGAGAGAAAGAGAGAGAGAAAACGGGAGAAACATAGGGAGGGTGTGCTGGAATGTTGATATACTTTTTGCCTTTTTGGTGGTTGCTGCTGTGGCACGCCGAAGTGAGCACAAATGCAATTGTCTCTGTTTTGATAGTTAGGGGACATGCAAAAAGGATAGTTTGCATACATTGTGGGTTAAGTGTGTAAAAGTGTATACACACTAACTGCAGGACACTTTGTAAAGCAAGAGTATGAGCGAGGGCTAGAGCTTGGGACAGCTTTTTGGTGCTTTTTGAGTCGTCATATCAAAGCATCTACTATTTGTGGCTCTAAATTTTCTATATATCTTTGTTTCTTTTCTTTTTTCTTTGTTTATCTTCAAACTGCTCAGAAGAATTCTTTCAAAATTGGAGCTACAAGAACCTAACAAGATAAAACTAAACTGTAGCTAGTAAGAACATACACAACGAAGTTTTTCATAACTTAAAATAACATAAATAACAGTCATTATTGATTGTAACGCCCATTTTATTAAACCATTTTCGAAACAAAATAATCAAAGCATATCAAATGATTCATGAACAATTTTTGACATTTCGAATGTGGTGTAATCTGTTGTTTAATATTGAACCCTAGCCAGGTCAACTTGTTATTGTTGATTGTTATTGTTGACGATGTTAATTTGGTACAAGCAGTTACTTTAAAATCGTCCACAATTTGGAGACGAGGCACTAGAGCAAGAACTTTTACAGTCAAACATATATTTTACATTTAATTGAAGCTCAAATATTGTTTCCTTTCCAACATTATATTAAAATTTTCTTTTTCGGAAAGGAAAGTTCTGTGCAGGAGCTTTTATTTTCAACATCAGCTGATTTCATGCTGTTCACGGTTCTTTGAAAAGTTTATGTTGATTCTTGAAGAGAATTTAAATGCAATTTGAGAACTTAAACCAATACAAATGAACCAACGAATGCATTAAGACTCAGCAATACTATTTTTAAAATAATTTTATAGAAAAATAATTTAACAAATCTCTATCCTTTTCACGTACCTAATAGTTTATCTTACAAACAAAGCAAATCTGAAATTTGGATGTTTTCAACTAATGAAATGAATAATAATCAGCTACGCTCTTCATTGGTTTTTACCTTTGCTAAAGCCACCCTTTATCCCTCTGTACGTGAAAACAATCCAACCGAAATTTCACACGATGCTGTGGGGTTTTACACCAACACACAGCCGAAACACTAAAACACCTTGTGTGCTGCTCGAGCGAAACAATGGAAGCAGATTATTTACCGATCCAGCTTAATGTATAATCTACTTCTCAGCACCATTGTCCACGGCCCGGCGGGATAGTTTGTGCACTGTTTTCGAAACGGAACTGAAGTTGAACTCCCCCAACGAGTCCGCGAGTTTGCTGTGTGCTGGATGCACTTTCTATAGATGCAGATAGAACGGGGGAAAAAAAACAGGTGCATAAGTTAGATATAACTAGTACGCTTCAGAAAGTTCTCGAGGGAGTTAACTCAACACCCGGTACGGTCTGCGGGGATGCTTCTTCAGGTGGATGGAAAATCCTCCTAACGGCTCAAAATTTAAACCTTTTTAAAGCTTCCGACCAGCGGATTAAACCTAATACAGTATAATGGTATTAATTAAGATTAAACAGCTTTTTACATCCTGACATACTGGCCCTGCAGTTGGTGCAGAACCACCCATCTGCTGTCCGGGCATCCGTATGTGTTGTAGCTGCTGCTATCAATCCTCTTACTTTATCGCGCGAACACTACTAACACTTCAGCCATCTTCATCCCTGTTCAATTGCTTGCACCATGCATTTCCATCGTATGCAGCGTGGCGAGAGTATTAGCGAGCAGTATGCACGGACCAGTGCTAGCGGGTGGGCCAGATTCACCAAAGCTAAGCATTATTTCTAGTGTGCTTTCCGGTTCATGAACGCTGTATTTGCGCCGTAGCTAGACGTGCAGACAAAAGATGACAGCGCCCATTCAACGTGGAGATGCGACTCACTGAGAATTTTGTTGCTGATAAAAGGTAATTAACACGTAGCGTTGAAAGCGTACGCTATTCAGCCATCACTCAACCACTGCCTCTGGTACAAATTAAAATATGCACACACAACACTGGAGAGGCTCAAATGACCTGCAATAGGATGAGATGAAATATGGTTTGTAAATCAGAAGAACCATCACGTTCCGTTCTAAAGAGAGTGTCATTGCTTAGTTTGTACTGCCATCTCGCTGTCGGTAAGTCGACGAGTTTGGGATAAGCAGCCAGTTGTTGTTGTGCCAGTCACACCGAGCAGTAAAAGTAGCTGATGCATAAAAAGATGGAAGGTTTACCTCGCGGTAGAATTGAAAAGGCTAACAAGTCCTCCGTTTAGTAATAATCGTAGCTACTTCGTATTGACGTTGGCCCCGGTGGGAATTAGTTTGAATAAATGGAGAGTAAAAATGATACTTAGGGGGGCTCTCGCTGCTTACCACGATAATGCAGGCATGTATGCAGCTTGATTGCACTTGAAACACAAAAAACAGTTGTACATTAAATAGCTACTATCTTACCTGTCTGCTTTTCAGCCGCCTTCAGCGTGTACGCTTGCAGCAGAATCGGTTCACTGCGGCCGCGCATGTTCGTGGCGTAGATGACGATCTTGAGCAGCAGCCCTGCATCCAGCCCGTTCACGGTGAAGATTGGCAGCTTGGAGGACACGTTGGCGAGCAGTGCGTACGTCTGCTGGTCGTAGATTTCCATCACAAACCACTGCCGCTGGCCACCGTCAAATCCTGGGGAGGGGATGGAAAAAATGGATCAGTGAAAAAGTTCATGAAAGATGCACGGCCTTGGTAACAGGCGCAAATATGCTTATAAACCATGTGTGGTAACTGGAAAAAACAGAGCTTAAAGGGTAAATTTATTCAAAACACCAGATGGGCTGCCCTGAGATGTATGCGAGCGTGACGAAACCCTTCACCGCTGGTAGTGGAACAAATGGAACAAAAACATTCAAAACATTGATTTGAAATGGATTTAATTGAAGAATAAAATGGTACCCGGCACACCAGTGTGGGTATTTGCAGCACACCGCAAAACTGTTCTTTATGTGCTCGTGGTCCAAGGCCAAGCGGCACGTTGGAATAAAACCGAGGGACGGGTGCATGGCTGCACCCACTATTTCACTTTACACGCGAACCAGCGCAAACCACACCACGCGTGGGTGGCGTTTTTGTGATGGGCCGTCATTTCGAAAGTTCTGTTTGTAACGTATCAATTTGCTCGGAGCGAGGCGAGGCAAAAAATGGTACCAGTTGACTCGTATGGGCAACGTTTCTGCCCCACCCCCTTGGGCGCCCCTTTGCTCAAACCCTTATAATGCAAAGCGTCCCGCAGCGGTACGGGAGGCAGGATCAAGTAGGTTTTGTGTCGCTTTCGGGTGACGGATTATTGTGACGGTATCCGTAACAATGTTGCTGTTACCCGCATAATGGCCACCGATTGAGCACGCGTTGTGCAGCAATGAACAGAGAGAATGGATCGGTGATGGGAGAGGTGGGCGGGAAAGGGTGTTTGAAAGTGAACAAAAAGTGCATTGAAATTGCATTTAGATGTAGAAAGGGTTTTGTTTGTGTTTGTTTTTAAACGTCGCTACAATGTTGTCTGGTTTTTGTTACAATTGCATATGCCAGGAGCGCGAGAGTAGCAGAGTTGATACAATATGCATGGTTTAACAAGCGGATCAGATGGAATCGATTTGCTGGCGGATGTTTGATGTTTTTTTTATTAGAACATCAAATAGTTTAA
The DNA here is from genome assembly GCA_000349105.1 of Anopheles epiroticus. NCBI lineage: Eukaryota > Metazoa > Arthropoda > Insecta > Diptera > Culicidae > Anopheles > Anopheles epiroticus. The sequence goes on from KB670414.1 coordinate 89,117, forward strand.
GCGTGGTTTATCCGAGAAATTATCCTGCGAAAGCTGTTCCGAGGATTGTTTCTTCATGTTTTAGAAATCGTTATCTATTCTCTAATTGTTTGGAAAGGATGCTTCAAACGCCTGATTATGGAATTATGGAATTATGTTGTATGCTATTACGAATAATTGTAAGGCACACAATATCATTCATGATAGCAATCGAGCGAGTTGTGAGTTTTTTTGCCCGTTAGGCGATAGAAAGGTTAAAGATATATTTCTTTACTGCAGGAATATTGCTTAAGTGTGTGTTTGAAAAACAACACGCAAAAGTTCATCACATTTTGAAGGATTTATTTAGCATTCGAAAGCAGTGAAAGCAATGTAAAGGTAATTTATATTTGGTGAAAAAGGTCATTTTATATCCCAAATTTCATAAATATAAGATAAAATTATCCCACATCTGTGCTGACTGCTCAACCAAAATCTCTCTTATTGTTTCATCGTTCAGGCAAACAGTTTACTTTGTATATTCACCCTGTACCCTTCACATTGTCCTGGGAACGAAATGAAACCAGCCATCCCAGTGCGAGCACATTGCATTGTACTTCGGAAAAGTAGTTCCCTTTGCTTCTCTCAAATCGCAACAACAACAGCAGTACTGCTACCGTACCACGACAGGTTAAAGTCGAAAGCGGGTGGCACTCTCGACGTTAATTTTATTTGCTGAATTCCAGGGACGAACAGAAAACACAACCTGCAAACAAGGGTTGCCGGATTGTCTCGCATTCCGGGGGCGGGTCAGCCGAGGGATGCAAAAGTTGCATCCCCGAGTCAGGGAAACGTAGTGTTTGTGGTAATTCGATGACTTTACAGTAAATTAAAACTGTCACGAGATACGACGTTTGAATGAGATATTCGAGGCGAGGGATTGCCATAGTTCTTCGTTTAGCAGGTTTCGCTGTGCCGGAGGTACTCCAGGGGGAGCACCAGCTTGATAAGACACTTCGAAAGGGGCGAAGGATGAAGAACGACGAGCGGAAAGACAAATATCAAGTCTGGGACCTGTTAAGAATTCGTTCACTTCCTTGGCACGTATTTCAGGGCAGCGCTGCGCTGTTGGCCCGGTGCAAAGTTCAGGTGGGGCACCGTACAGGACCAGCAGGCAGCAGCCAAGAACTTTGAACCACTTTAATGATGTGCCGCCATCATTTAGCTGGTTGAGGTTTTCCAAAGCTTTGCCATTTTGCCGTTCGGCGCTGGTTTGCTTTTTGGCTGGACGGAGTTTTATTTTCCTCTTTCGGTGCTGTTACCTTCGGGCTCCTTTTCGCTAACGTGCTCCACCGAACCACATCCGCACCATTGCCGGGGTGACAGTTTACGGTTGTGTGGACAACGGAGCACCCTCCGGCGGGCGGTCCAGGTCGGGGGGGGGGCGGTAACAAGTCGGTTTAATGGTATTTGAGAAGCGTCAGCGGTGCGGAGTTTATGTGGGTTGCAACTGGAGCCGGTGTACTTTACCGTTCCCTGCACCTTCGGCACGTAAAGGGGTTCGGTTTCGGCTGTGGGAGGGTTTTCGGGTGTTTCGTGGCCTGGAGATATAGCGCCTCATGCCGGTGGTTGATAAGGAATGTGAAAATTTAATTTAGCAAGCGCCATGTGAGTTTCCCGTTGGTGTGCCGGTTTGTGTGAACCGTCCGACAGGTATACGGGTTTGTTTTTGCAGAATAGGAGTCGTTATTTTTTTGGGTGAAACACGTGAGAGCGAAAAAAGAAAGCTGCTTTAAAAGCCAGTGTTTTGAAAGGCGATGTGAAAACAAACGTTTTGTTCAATTTTGGATAAAAAATTAGCAAAACATAACGACAAACGATTGCTCGATGTACACACGCCTAAAAGTATGCAATTGTTGTTTTTCACTGGTTTTTGCTTTAATTTTTATAGCATTACTCAGAAGAAGGGGTCTTTCGAATTATTAGGTGAGTAACGATGTAATTGGAATAATAAGTTTTATCTTAGGCACTGTCAGTTAGATTGTTCAATCTCATTGCATTTATCAACACTTTGAACAGCGGAATGCATACTTTAAGGAGCATAAAATTAGGACAATGATTAATCTGTACCCTTACCCTGTTTAGTTGAAATTAAATTAAATAGTATTTCTTAAATAATAGTATTTAAATAATTTAAATAATTAAATAATAGTATTTAAATAATAGTATTTAAATAATAGTATTTTTAAATCCTTTAGCTAATTATCTCATTTATTGGTGTGGTGGAGGCGATTGTTGGCGATGGTCATCACACCGACAGGACCGAGATTCAAATCTCAACCTGATCGTTTCCCTGCAATTCAACTACGTGGTCGTTTATAAGGTAGATAGTAAATCACGTATGCCAGCAATGGCCAACATTATCTAAAAGGTCGTTACGCTTACTCGTTTGGTAAATCGTGTTCTACTTTAAAGTGACAAAGTGACAAAACTCTTCACAGAAAAATAATGTTGGATACATGGTCAAACTACTTGCATACTTAGAGGCGTCTAAAAATGCCTTTAAAAAGCATGCATTTTACCTAATAAGCATTAAAATTGCTCTACCATCACAGTTTCCTTTAAGCCAAGGGCATGTTTATCATGACGCTGCACCACTTCACAGCGAATTTCTTTCTGCGTCCTAGAGGGGCAGAAGGGGTCCCGCTTGTGTGTACAGCTACCTCCCCCCCCCCTCACTTTTCGCTCTCAAGCACGCTCAAAGTGTAATGGAGTGGATTCGGTTGGCATTTATTCCCGTGCATGTTTACACCCGAGCAACAGCAACAGCAATTACCGGAAGCTAATGTGTGCCCTCGCACCCCATCCCACCACCCTCCCGGGTATGCAAAAGTGTACACGTGAAGAAATGTTTCGCCAAGCCTCCCCGGGGGTGCCATCGTGTTGGCAATCAATCGAGGGAATCGGTTTTATTGCACCATTAGGCACCTGCCACTGCCTACCGCACCCGCCGCCAAGAGCCAGTGCGGACCGTCCGGAAAACCCTTCATTTCGAGCAGCTGGACAATGATCGTTTCAATCGGGAGCGAAGGGTAAGGGGGGGGGGGAGGGGGAGGTAGGGAAGGGCGTTTTATGTTGGGTCATTTGGTGGAGCTGGAGAGCTGCATAAAGAGAAAGAGTGCCCCGTTTGCCAGGACGTAAAGGGTGTTAATTCCTCGCTATCGACATTCGACGTGATGGATGGCTTCGGTGGCTAATGGTACGCACCGGAGCTCGAAGTGCCGTTTGCTTCGGCCGCTCTCCACCGCCCGCCATCCGTCAGGGCTCCTTGGGGAGACCATTTTTGCTGGCTAAGAATTCAACTGTGTGCTTTTGCGTAATGAAGGTGTGCGCTTGCTCTTCGTGGCATGCGGGAGAAATGTTCGCCAAACACTGGCTGGAAGGGTAAAAATCGAATTTCATGATCCAACAATAAAGAGAGAGAGAGAGAGAGAAAGAAAGGGCAACGGTTCAACATGTTAATGATGAGAGTAGTACCACCAGTACGCTGCGATATCGCCCATTGGTGGCTCGTGTCCGCTTTCCCCACTTTCCACGGCTCGAGCCCATTTCCATGCGTGCGTGCGGACATCGGTCGGGAATGTAATCGGCACACGAGGGGCACTATGTGCGTTTCGTCGTGATGGTGGCACTTCAACACGTTGGCCACTTCGTCGCTTATTTGTTGACCGCCCGGTCCGTTTTGCTGGAGGGTAACGCACACACACACGCAGCAAAGAAAACGGCACCATCATGCCACATGGTCATGGTTTTGCGATGAAAGAAATAAGGGAGAGGCCGTCCTTCCCGATCTCTGGATTGCGTGTGTGTCGCACCTTTTTTTTCCGGCGACCTCGGTTTAAGGTCGGCTAGAGTTAATGGGAAACCCTAACCCGGGTTAATTGTGTGTCTCTCCGTACGTGTGTTGACCTGGTGCGAAGGGGAGCCATATCAAAGTTAATTTCCCTGCTGACCTTGGCAGCAAAGCGCTAGCTTTCATTTCGGCACACCGCAAAACGGCGGGCGAAGCTTAACATCCCGCAGGAAGGTCCAACCACTGCTGGGCAGGCGATAAGTGGCGGTCGCAAAACTGCTTTCGCGTGGGAGTTGCTGTTGCTTTCCGTCTCCCAAGAAAGGACGAGGGCGAAAAGAAGGACGGCTTTGACCTTTGGCTCGCCGCGAAGGACGAAACACATGTTAACGGGGTTGTATTAATTGACGGAAAATTACGGGAGTTCCAAGAAAGGTGAACAGAAGTTGGCTGCTTGGAGGAGCGTCGCACACATTCTATTACAACACACTGCACTTAACGAGAGGGCTCGATCAAACAGATCAATTATCGTGCAGCAACCATCAAAAGGCAAACTACATTACCAGCGCATCAAACCAACCGATTGTGGTGAAGCGTATGGATGTCCTCGCAACATAAATGCGCTACCGTCCCGTTGTTTCAAACCCTCACGTGTCACTACGCATGTCAATCATTTCCATATCCATTGCAACTTAATTGAATGGCTTCCGCCACGGACATGTCGTGCCCACTGGGCGTGGGGGCAAAATAAATGAATCAATGTAAAACAGGAACCATCAGCATCATCATCATCAGCATCATCAACACGGACATCATCGTTTCTGATTGATGCGTTCCTGGTGGCACCCGTTTGGCGAGCGTGAGGCCGGCGAAAGGAGGCATTCCTCCCTTGCGATGTATTCGATGTATCGGTCGCAATCAAAGCCTCCGTTTCTCCGTTCAGTTAATCCATTGTCCACCGTGAGACGATTGGAGTGGCACTGGCAGTGTCCGTGTATGTGTGAGTGTGTGTGTGTGTGATAAGCTGAGGGTGATGAGATAAGCAAATGATGGAGAAATAATTACCTTCGGCACAGTCGACCTCCAGCGACTCGGACGTCTGGTTGACGAGGGAACAGTTGTACGGCATCTCGGGCTTCCCGGCCGCAATCAGATGAAACACGCACGGTTCCTTCTGCTGGCCGACCACATTGTCCGCCCAGCACATGATGGTACCGTAGTCGAGCTCCTGGAGAAAGATTGGAGAGGGTGGGAGAGCAAGAGAAGAGAGAAGAGTTATCATCGGGTAAGCACATTAGCGTTGCGCGAGCCCCTGGATGCGGGATGGTATAATAAATACTTGATTTATGGGCGTTTCATTATGCTTCGACTGCTTAATAAGGGCCGCTCGCTAACGCTGCCCATTGTTTCGAGTGTTATCGAGTTGAGGGGAGCGAGTTTTTGATGCGATATTGGGTCCGATTCTTCCACCCTCTTCCCCCATGTAATTCAGGCAACAATAATCGGTGGCGATAGTTTCCCCGGATGTATCGCTTCTAATTACTGCAAGCCGGTGTCACCGGTAACGCTGGTTGTGATTTGCTGCAGGACGCCTTGTTTACACGACAGTGCTCGGGTGGGCTGAGCTTGTGGAAGCCACACACAACGGCGCCTATCATAAGGGACGTAATGCAACCGACGTTCGCAGCTAGCCCTCAGGGATGTGTTTGTCTTCGCTTGACCTGGTGCAGTACTGCTGTGCACAAAATAATGCAAGTGTGCTGCACCGTGCCGTTCGTTTTCGGGTTGACCGTAACAAAATATTTGTGTTTTGCAACGGAATTGGGCAGCGATGGCACCCGATGGGACACACGGGTGGCGGTGCACCGTATCAACACAACTCATCGCACACGGCTTGTGCAACAACAAGCTGATCAAACAATGCAAAGTTCAGCGCAGTTAATGTAGCTCACCCCCACCCCTCCCCCCCCGAGGGATGGTGCCCTTTTCCACAATCGGAGACAGAGAGAGAGAGAGAGAGAAAGGATGGTACGCCATGTGGATGTGTGCATAAAAGTTTATTCAGTGCAGTGGTGTGTGCGTGTGTAGGAAATAGTTGGTACACAAGCACAACAAACAGGTCCAAACAGGCGCTCCATCAGAGTAGATGAAATGGGTTCCAGGCTGACTCATGCGGAAAGGGTGAAAAATCGCGTTTACTCAGCTGCCCACACGCATGGAGGATTAGGTACGTAAATCTATTAGTTTGAAAGTGGTTTGATTTTTTTTTTGTTTCGAGTGCAAGTTGAGCCTGTTTCTAAACTTGGTGGAAGTGCTTTAGCGAGCTTTAGGGAGGAGAAGAATAACAGCGCCGTGCGTGTGTATTTTCTGATGTTGATATTTAGGATAGCTGCTAGGCACTCCAACTTTTAAAAAATATCAGATTCAGTACAGTTGTTGTGCTGGGCTACATTGGTGAATAAAATAGCGAAAAAGATGCAATGTTGTAAGTTTTTTTTCAGTTTCTTTTTTTATTTTTATTAAACTTTCATTATAGTTTGCTGACTTGCTCACGTAAATATTTTTTCTTGTAAATGCTCTCCT
>KB670414.1:98711-218718 GCA_000349105.1 Anopheles epiroticus
AAAAAAATATCACGAATGGGTTCGATCCACGTTCTGTAAGGTTTACTTAAAAGGCTAGTTCTTTTTCGTAGCTTCTGCCAGAGTGAAACTGTTTAAAATGCTTCTATATTTCTACAGTAAAAAAAATAATAAAATTGTTTTATATTCCGAAAAAGTGATGAAGAGGATGAAACAAAGACCAATCAAATAATTGTTCTCATTCAATGTTACGTTAATTGTTTAGCTAGAAAGCCTCATTTGAAGCAATGAGTTTGAAATAGTTGTGGTCTAGCTGACATTAAATAAAACCAATAAGTTTTTATTGCATTTAGCCTGTATCCAATTTAATGTGCCTGTAAAGCATACAATGGGAAAATTTCATACAAAAAAGGCTACTATTTAATTTTGTTTTCCGCGCAGCACTTTGAGACTTATTACCACCTCATGAAAAAATAAACTTGTTTCACGCGCTTGTTCATTTGACAGTTTTATCCCCTCTCCCTGCCTTTCCTCCTGCACCAAAAACAGCCACACCAGTATCGGGACCGTAGCTGAATTATGTTTGTAACGTAATCCATTATCAACACGAACCACCTAATAGATTTAATTGGAATAATTCAACATAACCGCATTGCAATCGGTACCGTGCTCGATCGTGCACAGTGTCACCTGGGCACTGCAAGGCGCAAACAAACTGATCGGGGAAAAACACACATCCCAATCACTCCTCCCACCCTTCCCCATCCCACACACACACACACATCGCGGGATGGATGGATGCCGTTTCGATCAGGATGATAATAAATAAAGGGCTTAATTGCATTAAGTGGTTGTGCGAGCAACGCAAACCAACGAACCGAAGCGGGACTATTAATCGCTGCAAAGCCACCGCAGCGTGCCCGCGTTCGCATAGCATCTAGAGCCTCAGGCCATTTCCCCAAACTTGATCTCATTTTAATTTTCCAATCCTTTTCCCTTTCTTCACCTACTCCCCCTGCCAACCCCACTGACACTAGGTGCTTGCAGCTCGAGAAAGTTGGGGGGAAAAGAGGAAACAAAAAAAAAACAACCGACTGTACAGTGCCAAAGTTGTACACGTGATTTATGGGCACGATAATTGAATTCAGCACACATTTTTTGTTTGCTTTGCTCACATCACTCCACGAGCAGCCCTGCCTGACCGGGTGGCCACTTAGCGTGTGAGTGGGTGTGAGCGGGACGTCGGCAGGGTAAGGCCAAGGGCGTAAATCAAACAAACCCAAACCACACGCTCCGATTGCCGGAAAGCTACCCGGCCGGGTCACTGTATTGTGTGCCATAGCCCGGCACAAACCTGGAAGCAATCTAAAGAATCGGGCCCAGCAACAACAGCGAAGGTTGAAGGGAGCGCTAAGACAGCCGGTGGGGAGGGTGGCAAGCAAATGAAAATTATTTTTCAATTACAGCACCCTCGAGCACGAGGTGGGGCACAAATTATCTTTTCCCGTGCCGTCGAACCGTTGCCGTTGATTAATAAAGGCGCCGCCGAGCTTTGAGCTTTCATACACAATAATTAATCAACGGTTTCCTGCCTTCCGGGCAGAAATTATAAACCCATACTCTCCCCCACTGTCGGCATGTCAATCGCTGATGGCTTGGAATGAAACCCGACGACGTCAGACACGTCGTCTACATCGCTCCCTTCGGTGGGACTGTCAGCGATGCGGGAAGCGTGAGCGATTTGTTTTGCTAAACGGTCAAACGTGTGGCAGAAGTGACTTGCCGACAACTGACACTACTGACAGCAGGCCGGTATTGGCGCTCCCGGCAAGCGTAACTCACTACCGTCGTTTAAAACTGACATGCAAACAGCATTGAAGCACAACAATTCCAAATCGAAGGATGTGGGCATATGATTATAAAAATGTGCCATTTGCCTGTCATTAAATGGCTCGAGAAAAGGGAAACGTCAAGCAGTGGTTCGCAATGGAGTCGCGCGAATGCTCTGTTCGTGCCATTGTGGCTGATGTAAGCCGGTTTTAGCTGCCGTCGGGGGAGACAAATGATGGATCAACTTTTGACCTTTAGCCGAACCGCTAGGACCACAGCAAGAGCAGCGGGCAATGGACGGAATGTAACATGGCTCTTCAATCACTGCTAACACCCTCCTCATTCCCTCCCAAACAAACACCTGAGTCGTCCGAGATTGCGAGAGCGAGCCAGCGTAATGATGGCGGCCAAATTATGATTGATCGAGCAGGGTACTACGAGTGGCCGCCTGTTGGGCTGGCTTACGGTTCGCTTACGAGCTTGTTGCGTGCCCGGCGGCAACCCCGGCTGCCTCCTTCGAGGGAGGAAGGAGGGGGTGAAAATTTCGAAAGAGCAATTAATATCGATAACGCAATCGTGCGAGCCGGCAGCAGAAGGACCGGCACTGACGTCGCTGGCCTTTGTTTGGCCCATTCGTCACAAATCGTTCCATTTGCGTGTTTTGTGGTTTTTTGGTGGCCAAATCAATCTACAGCCCTGCGTTAAGGGCTACGTGGAACGAGGTAGGGTTGGCAGATGGCTTTGGCTGCTCTGGAATTGGTTGGTTTGTTTGGAATAGATTTAATCGAGAAAGCATGAGCAGCAGCAATGAGATTCACGACTAAGCTTTCTCGAGATAGAGAGAAAGCATCATGAATGACATACTAATGGACTGTTCTTGAGCATGCAATGCAATCAGTTGCTGCATTTACTACACAGTTTTGTTCATCTGGTAAAGCTATATGCATAGCAAAGGTAACGACGTCGCACGTGGAGGGTTCGAAGAAAGTTTAAATATAGTATGGATGTTTTTTAACGAAAACAAACGATTAAAAAAAAATGTCAATGTGTTTTATGCATCGATCGTTTCAACGTGAAATCTTGATTATTTCCAGAACAGTTCCAACGAACTTCACAGAACAATTGGTTGTTCAGTTTCCTTTTGCGTCTAAAATATTCTGTATTTCTTTTCTTGAACCGCAAACGAAATGGTTGATTTTTAATGCAGTCGTTATCACCAAATGTTAAACCTTTTTCATTATAACAGTCAAAAACAGATTTTGAAACATGAAATTGCATGCGTTTTTGGCAATACAATGGTACAGGCACATAATCATTGATACATAAAGGCAGTACGACATTAATTGTCTCAACTGTTTACAGTCCTAGCAAACTTGAAGACAGTTATTCACAAATGTAACAAAAACTTTATAAATTAAAATTAAAAAATATATCTTACTTAATTTTGGGCCGGCTCGGTGGTCCAGTGGTAACGGCGTAAGGCTGTCAAAAGGCCCGTCGCCGGTTCGAATCTCATTCGGACCACTACCGCCCCCCATACGCAGGATTAACTATCCTGCTATGGGTACACTTAGTCACAACCCCCCATACGCAGGATTTACAATCTTGATATGGACGGGTACAATTAGTCACGCAATACGGCCAGGCCGTCACTACAGAAAAAAAAATCTTACTTAATTTAATAAATTGGTTTAAATTTTCAGTTAGGTTTAAATGTAAAAAAGGAAGAAAAAGAAAACTTAATTACTAATCTAACTATCATGTGTCATAAATGAAGAAAACTTTTATCCAAATAATGTTGGTTTGGTTCTAAACTAGATGCAAAGTTTCAAAACAGCTACGTACAATCAGACATATCCCAAGTTTTGATCGAAGCTTACAAGCAGTTCAAGTAAATATGAAATATTATTAATAATATTATAAATATTATTAAGTTAATTTGAAAAATAATAGTGAGTGTTTTACATCAGTAGCGTTCCAGTGATGATTAAGCTCCAACCGCACATCTGACTTGTAACATTACCTACATAACGGTGTGTTTGTAAGTTTCTCCATTCATAGCCAGCGGACCACACTTAATTCGTTTTAAATTACATACTCACCGGTCAAGGCCTCCCCGCAGAGACGATCACAGCGATGATGATGATGATGGTTATAGCGCTGTATTATTTTAACACAGCTTTTCCCAAAGTTATTACGGTCGAAATTGGCACACAAAGTAGCCGTTTGCATCGACCGAAATGCACTGCCACAATGTGTGCAATCTGCTCGAGGTTTAACACAGTTCGTAACATTCAACTTCTACCGAAAAAGACAAAAACAAAAAAACCTGGTACGTGGTAATAATTTAATCCTTTTCCATATTTCATAGAATGTTTTCTCATTTCAGCCAACCTTTCCGGTTCGGCGAATGGATTATGGAGTGTTTGGCCGGCGGAGGTGTGCAGCGTTGAAATTGGGCCATCAATTCGTCATGCCGTCACCGCCCTGCTAGCGCACCACTTGCGTCTTTTGCCGGGGGTAAGTGAGCGTAATGATACAGTTTCATCATTTTCCCCCGTTTTTCGGTTACCCATTTTGGGTGGAGCGACACGGCAGCCGGCAGCCGATTGACCGCACCCGGAAAAAGGGCACACAGGCGAAGTGTGCATTCGTGTGCATCCGGTCGCAAATGTCGGCTCGGTGAGAAAAGGGCCACGAGGTTCCGTTTTCAGAGCTGTTTCCATGAATGAACGACATCCTCTGCGCCGGGCAACTATCACTTTTCTTGCCTTTCGTTCAAACAGACACACACACACACACACACACGGTCACGTATGCCCTTGTACCGCACCTGATGTTGCTGCATGCAGTGTGCGATCGTATGGATTATGCTAATAGTATGTTAATAATGGCCTAGTGTTTATGAAAAATTATATCCGCCAGCAAGTGAACCCGCACGGGCAGCACTTTCACCGATCGAACCGATTCGGACTTTGGCTTCACAGTGTGCACTGCGAGTAAGAGGGAGAGAGAGAGAGAGATGAAGAAAGAGAAAAAGAGAGAGAGAGGGAGAGAGAAATATACACAGAACGAGGTTTCCCAAGCACTCCGAAAAACAAGCCCCGGAACGGCTTCACCCTGGCAACATGCAACAAATTTGCCTTTAATGGTAAAATGCTTTTAAAAGTGATGAAAAATAAAGTATATTTTCCTCACATCGCCCTTGCTGCCACTCTTCCACCCCCGCCGTTCCAAAAAAAGGGGCCGTGAAGGGCTGAAGAATGCTCACGCGAACACACTGTGCTGGGCCGCTATTTAGCTCACCTCAGTGAAAAGTGGCGAGAAAGTGTGTGGAGCGCAAAACAGCGCGATCGCAAATATATAAACGAGGGATAGTATGCTAAACCGGGTGTTGGAGGTTGAAGGTGAACAGCGGCAGGCACTCAGCGTTACGGCTATCAGTGTGTGAGAGAGTGAGAGTGTGCCTATTTTGCTCGTTTTCACTGGTGTGGCCAGGAGTCCATTGGGGTTTTTACGAAACCCTTCCACGAAGTGCTTGCGGCACACGTTCGGGGTTTACTTTGCTTTGTTTTTATTTGTTGTGTGCTTCCGGGAACCGGTTCCGGTGCATAAGCTCAAACGTGCCAAACAGATCTTTGCTAGCCGCCTTACCCGGTTTTAGGGGGTTTCGGGGTTAGGTTTTCCGTGGAGAACAATCCCTCCTTCTGTTTGGCACCCTGTAATATTGACCAGAGAACTGGACCCCCACCACATGGTCGGGGACTCCCTTCGGAGTGGGGAAAATGTTTTAATGTGACGTTGGGGGTTTTGCTGAAAAAAAAACGAGGCTAGAAAGGAAGGGAGCACCTACTCTTTGTCGCTCCCCGCCGGTAGTCCGGTTTTTATAGGTCAGGTGATTTAAATATTTAATTAAATGTGGACAACCGTTTGCACATGTGGTGGCCGTGTCGGGCTTTTCGTGCCTGCTTTACCGATGACAACTACGACTGTGCGACATCGGCAGCCAGAAACCAGCCAGATAGCTCAACATCGAGATGAGCCGGCCGAAGCTGTGCAAGCCCAGGTAAAACCCAAATCCTTCCCCTTTCCCCCCCCCCCCCCCCGTCCTCACGCAGCCCCCCATTTGCGGTTGCCCTGTTAGTGGGATGCCAGATGGGAAGCGACAACAGCCCCCTTGGCAACCTGCCGCTCCTGCCTCGCCTTATCGTTGGCTTCGGTGGATTATTTATGCACATCAACAATTCTCGTCCCTTCAGACCCGTGCCGCTGGTAGAATGTGCCCCCCCGCGGTACAGGTTGCGACAGTGTGCTGTGTGTGTGATTGTGCACCTAGAAAATGTGGCTTCTAGCAGCGTACACGCTGCGGGCTAGCTGCGGGGAAAATAAAAGGACAGATGTCGGGAAAGGTACGGAGGGACGCTCTCTGTACGATTTTGGGCCTGTTAGGGTGGGTTTTGGAAATGAAACTCGACGCTGGAAATGTTTGTGCCAGTGAGTCCATATGTGTGGGCTCCCGGCCATGTGGTAGAGGGACTGGGAGCGAAGAGAAAGGTGCCGGTTAAGGGCGCCCTTGTCGGGCGGTTTTACCTTTACTGGGGTGTAGGTCAGTGACGACGCCTGCTCGGCGTGCACGCGGTATCCGCTCTGCGGCATATCGATCGTTTCGGCGGTGTTGTTGAAGGACCACTTGAACGATTCCGGCGGTGGATAGGCATCGACCTGGCAGAGGATCTCGGCCGCCTCGTTACGCGCGACACCGTAGATTTTCTTCTGATCCGGCCGACAGATTGGTTTGTCTGAAAACGAAAGCAAGGGAGAGAGAGAGAGAGAGAAAGAGAGACAAAAGAAGAGAGAAAACGATAGGTTAACAAACGGTCCGTAAATTTAGAGTAAGGATGACGACATGCTACAGAAATCATGAATAATATCTGTGATAATAATATAGATTCCTTTTCTGTCTCTATGATCACAGAACATCGAACATTGAAATTTAACATACGCACAATATTTTCAAGGGCGTAGAAGGGTGTCAGCCAGACTGTTGATAATGCTTTGGGTAAATTGAAAGCTTTTTTTCAATTGATGCAAAGTCAATTATTTAAGTAAATTAAAATTGACATCAGGAGGAATAATTTAAAAAGTATAACCAAATAACACTACATGATTGTTGCAAGCTGCAATGTTTTAACACTTTTTTCCAAAAAATCCAAAATCAATTGTAGTTTAATAAAGTAATATCATGTACCTCAACCCTTCTTCAATCCATTTTAAAATTTATTTTCACTCGACGATGAACATTTTGTTTACGTTTTCAAAATTTTCCTAATTTTACTGTGTATAAGTATGATAAAACACTGTGAACTGAAACAGTTTGTGTTATCAGTAGGCCCTGTAGGGCTGTAATAAAAAAGCAGTGATAATAAGTTACAATTTTATATAAACAATACCGAGCATCGAAACCCCCCTTAACCTTTCTGCTTTATTGTTAATTATCTATTTGTTGTATTACACTGGAAGCCTAATGGTTGGGACCGCTGCTCGGGAAAATTGCAAATACAGAAAAAGTAACTGTTTGATCATGTTTTCAGATAAATACTTTTTTTTTGTGTTTCCTCCATCACCTAACAGTCCACTAGGAGCAAAAGAAAATAAAAACACGTGGTGTTATAAATCCCCCCCCCGGCAGGTGATGGGTTGCATTATAAATAAATTACAGATGCACCGATACGGCACAAACCATCGTTCAATTGGAGAGAAACACACGGAACCGGTTATTCATCCATTTCAATTCTAGCTGTCGGGCGCACCTTCTGCGACCCGTTAAAACCCCGCGGAATCCGTGAGGGTGTGCATCGGACGGACACGGGCCGGACGGAAGATGGGGAGAAGGCCCACGAGCAATGGTTATTGCAAAAATGCATTTTGCATTGTGTGATGGGTTTTTCACCTCTCCCTGCCTGTTGTGTAGAGGGCAGTGCAGGGATCTTCTTGTTTTATGAAGCTTTTTAATCCTTCTCAATAAAAGTACATCATGTTGTAGTTTGATCATAAACTTCACCGGGGAAGAGAAGGGATGGAATAGGAATAGGTTGATTAATAATCCCAATACATCATGGGACGGTAGAAAAAAGTCCATTTAAAATGGAGAAATTAAAGCAGATGGTACGCATGGTTGTACATGGATCGATACGATCAGCACTGTGCTCCACGTGGGAACCGATTGTAGCGTTGAATTAGAATTTTGTGGCGGCACCAAAGTACAATTTATTCCTGTTTAATGATGATGCTTTGAAGTGAGCGCAACACGCGTTCACTTGTTCGATGAAATGCTGGAGCGTTTTGTTTTTGAGCAAACATTCCCTTTAGCGCTCACGCTTACACAATTTGCAATCCATCATTGTGTGCAGTGAACAGATCAAACTCACTCGCGGAAAAAAAATCAGTGAAGTAAAGCTTTTAAACAGAGCGGTACAACCATTCATCAAAGCAAGACCACATAGCCGACGCTAGCTTTGACGGTTTATTGGAAAGCGCAATGCGCAAGAACGTATCCCTAAAGGACATTTCCAATCACCATCGTCCGGGTGCACACTCTCCGTCCTGCCCGGCCCGGTCGCGTGTGAGCGTGGTGGAAAAGAATTACGATCCTGAAACCGTGCCGTCCACCGGTGGGGCCGGTAAATTCTCGGTTCGATCCGAACTATGCTTTATGGTTATGCCTGTTAGCAGTATCCGCTCGCAGACCCGCAGTCACCGGTGTTACGGTGGTGTGGCCCGCGCGTCTTTCGCAATCCTTTACCCGTTGGTTAAGAAACGGGCTGCAGCAAACCGCGCTCCGGCAGCAGCCTGCCATCGTCCGACCGATCGAACGTATAAATCAACCGAATGTGACGCAATTGTTCTTTATTACTTTTCCGAATGGGGTTTTTCCTTTCCCGCGGTGTTTTGCCCAGTCCGCCAGCTTGCCCGCACCGGTAAGGACGAAGGAGGATCATCTACTTCTGCCGTGATTGTTTCATGTGTTTTCCTCTCTCTCTCTCTCTCTCTCTCACACTCCCTTTTAGCATCCACAACGGCCAACGGAATGGGTTAAAGTATCGAATGTGGTCGCGAGACGTCGAACCCGTGCCGCTGTGCTTTACGATCTGTGCCGGATTCTTAATTGTGATCCCGAGGGCGAACGTTTCGGTGGGCGAAGCTCGTACCGAGCATAAATTTCAATACCAGCCAATGTAACATACACAGGCGTCCACCGTTTCCGCAGGGCGCAAAGCAAAACAAGTGTGGTTGCACATCAATCTGTCACAAAGCTCGTGCCATCACGAATCACAGGTATGGTCGGTGGCAGTGTGCTCACACCACTTTCTCTTTCGGCCGTGCCCTAACGCACTGAACCGCTTGAAAAATGTGTTTCATTTTTGAAATTTGACTCCCCGGTACGCACCGTTTGATGTGTTGGGAGAGTCCCCTTTGGGGCGGAATGGATGGGACAATATTTGCATGCTCGTTTGGGTTACACTTGGGTGTGATGGTTTTTTACGATCGGTTCGGGTTTGACATTGAGCTGCGCGGGTGGGCTTTACCGATGCAATGTCCTGCAATGACAGGCTCGTTTTGAAAAGATTGATTTGTACCCGTCCCGTCGGTGGAAGTGGGTTATTGGTGGTGGAAATACTGGCTATTTGACGTCGATGCTAAATTTGGAATGAAAGCTTTATGTTTTGATTGGATTGGATGGAAGTGGGAGGAGGGATGAAAAAAGACTTGTGTTGTTAGGAAGGAAAGAGCATGAAAGGTGTTTGAAGAAGTTGTGTACTTTATAAATTCTAGCCGCTGATTATGCATGACCCATGTTTAGACAAGTCTATTGGGAAAAGTTAATTTACTGATGACAGACGCTAACTAACCTAGTCTTCCTTGGCTGGAATTAATGCACCTATGATAGGATTATCAGCTCCAAACATGAAGAAGTACTTTGAAAAGGATTCGAAAAACGATGGGCCATGTGAGCAACCTTCGCCTTAATCTTTCAACCACTGTATCGTCCTTTCAAATCTAGTATAGATAAATCCATGCCTCACCGTTCAATAACACAAAGATTAGTTCTTTCCTGTTGAAGCTTTTCAAACTGTTTCTTTACCTCTATTTCCATTAAAATTTAAAATTATTGATTTCGTTATGAGCTAAAATTGAAAATAGACTTCCGACACCTAACCGTTTGCCGGACGTTGACGATATTTAAGAATATCGTTAACACATCCTAATGCTGCATATATCTATTTGCATGTTTATGGGTCTCGTGATCAGTTACATTCGGATCGATCTAAACAAATGTCCAAACCCTTTCAAATGGTTTAAAGATGTCTGTTTTTAATTAAACTTATGTTGATCAAACGGTTCGATTGACATTTCGCTGTGATTAAAATTTCATTTTCATCATACATTTCATGTTGCTGTTATCGAAGTTATGCAGTTCTACAATTATTGAAAGTATAGTTGCAGTGAATGGAATTTAAAATCTATAAAAATAGTGATTAGCTTTGTTTGCTTTGGGTACAGAAAATCACAAATGCTATGAGCTTGATGATGCTTATTTTAAAGTCAAGTAACGATTGCAGTTTTTGTTATTGAACCTTTTCCACACACGGTCCTGTGAAATGTTTTTCATTGACGTATTAACAAGCACGACACATCTAATAACGAAATTTTCAAAAAATTAAAATAACAAAATTTTAGCTTAAAATCTAATTGAAGTCTTAAGTTTTATTGTATTATATAAAAATGAGATCATTCCAACTGTTTAAAACTGTAGAACTGCTCAATGGTCAAAGTTAAGTAATATAACAGGAAATTGGCATTTATTTTACATTAAAGTGAAACACACGTAGCATTTCCGTTAAATGCACACGGCAAATTTTGTAGAACCTATCCAACTCAATCGAATGTGATTAACTTTCTCACGCACTTGCCCCCAACGCGGGTGTCCATTTACAGTCCTATAAAGCATTCATGCATGCCCTCGAAAGATAGGACAAACACCAATGTGTTTTCTAAAAGGCCATCGTTTTAACGACAAACCCATTCCACCCTGGGTGAACTTTTCCGTAATCCCTCATTACGGCGAATTCATTTGCCATCGTCCAACCAAGCGGAAGCATCGTCACCACCTAGGTTGGCTAGGAATTTATTTTGATAAATGAAAATTAAGAAATTTATGACCTTGTTATCGGTGTGCCCTATGCTACCGTTCTCGGACCGTTCGTTCTCGTGCGACACAAACAAGCTGTTTGGGCACCGTTTCCAGCGGGAAGGGTGCACAAAAGTGATAAAAATCACACGCAGAGCCGTTGGACGCACCGGGACGTCTACCATATGTGCTTTTGTATGAAGTCAGGGACCAACCTCAACACGGAGCCCCCGTTGCGGGCCTGGGAAGGCATGGACAGGCTAATCAATCTCCTAAATGTCCTGCGGGGACACTCCTGCGATGCTGTGTGCGAACACACGCTCACTGGGGGTCGTTTATCGCTGCCACCGGGAGGGAGTCACCCACACACACGCACACACACAAGGACAGCGGTCCCTGGCAGGCTGACACGCATAAAACAGCCCACAAATTATGTACCATCGGGCACCCACGCCAAGCAATTTGGTCGATCGATCCTTGAGAGCGTAATAGAGAGAGAGGGAAAAGCGTTTTTCCTGGAGCTGCGGTACCACTAGTTGGACAGTTGTAACATGGTGTTTGTTTTTATTTGCCCTGACGCCTCGTGCCGTGAGTTTTGTTTGGTTTTCCAGCAAAACGTTGAAGCGCTTTTATTACTATATCGTAACTCATTCCGGGAGCGAAAGAGATACAGCGAGGAATTGAGCAAAACAGTGAAATGAAGTGGAGCGAAAAAACATTTTTTTTCTCCAAAACCAAAACATTGAACATAGGTGCTAAGTGCAACGCTGATGGCACCATGCCATCAAGGATAATGATTACACGCCCGCGCGAACGTAAAATCCTTTGGCCATTTCATTTCACTCGCCTCGAATGAAGCGCTAGCGGGCGGGCCTGCATTAGATAACGTTGTTGGGAAATCCATCAAACCTGAAGGTTTATCTATGGGGTGGGGCTGGAACTTGATTTTGCGCTAGTGAAATGTCCCGCCGGAAGGTGACGATGGTGCGGAAGTAAAAGCTTTCCCACAAAATTAGAACCATTAAATCATTTTTATTAGCTTTTACCATGCAAATGTTGTGGCCGGTCGATTGCAGTGGGATCACTTCTCTCTCTCTCTCTCTCTCTCTCTCTCTCTCTCTCTCTCTCTTGCTCCTTCTTTTCTCATTCAATGGGTGGTTTGTTTTGGTCGATCGGTTTTGTGAAGCTTTCCTCCCCGCGCTAGCCCGCACCCCCCCCCCCTCCATCGCGGCGTTTGTTTTACTCCGTTAATGTCCTTTCACCTCACACTGTCGTCCTGCTTTGATTGATTTTCCGGTAAAGTGAGAAACATAATTATGGGCTCTGTTTGTGATGCGGTTTTTCGTTGTGCTGGTGCTTTTGTGTTTTGTTTTGTGTTTGTGTGTGAAAAGTGTTTTACTCGCTGCCGTCGAAAGCATGTTTACGGTTTTATTTTCAATTATCGCCGTTGTTTTTCTCGCGCTCCGAACCCGTCATTAGCCGTGCGCCTCCGGTTGGTTGGATTGTCACGTCATGGTTCGCGTCGGTTTGTGTGTTTTGTGCCGGGTTGTTGATAGATGATGCCTGTTTTTGCGGTTTTTGCTGACAGTTAGAGCATTAACATGTTCCTTTCTGTTTGTTTTTGCAATATGATTTTGTTGTGATCTGCAAAGTTGCAACAATGCATTTAACAGCGTTGCAGCTAATTCTTGGAATGTTGAAAAATAATATTTAAATTTAATTTAGTAAATGATTAGATTTAGAGCAATGAAACGAGTAAAATTCAAAGATATATATTACGGTTATTATGACTAATAACATTTCGTTATGGAAACTAACTATTTTGAATAAAACATCAGGAAATAGAATTTTGAACTACTGATCGAAGTAAAGAGGAATGCTTGTGTGTGAAAAAAAAATGTGTGACAAATGTGTTTGCTCTATTGGTTTCGATAGCTTAGTTGTAGTGGTGATCTAAAATAAAGCTCATTGCTACTTAGTTCAAACTGTTCGGTCATTTCACATTGTTTTAAAATGAAAATAATTCTGATCGGTGTGATTTTCAAGCTGTGTTTAACAATATTTCATTGAGCAACCTTTACTCTCACTATCTCAAATTTATTTTCTTAATGTGTTTAATATTTATCAGTTCACCTACAACCTGCCTAGTTAGCTACCGGATCTGCCGTTCAGTTTTGCTAACGTCCTACCAGACAAACGAACCAATGCGTTTGAATGTTTTATGAGCTTTGTGTCTGTTCGAAACGCTTGTTTGGCCAGTTGATGGAAAGTCGCTTCCAATTCGCATCACTCCGGGGACAACATTTGGTCTGCCACGCAATGTCCTTCGAAATGAGGTTCGTGTATGAGTTTAACACAGAAAAAAAAACGTTCCCCTCGCAACCGAAGCGGCATGAGCGAAGGAGAGTGGGAAGTAACAATTTGGTAGGTCCCAAAGTTTCCCACCGCTCAGTCGGGCTGATGTACCGCTGCATCCGAAGCAGCAAAGCGGAGCGTAAACAAACCTTTGATTTGTAGCAGCTCCAACAGGAATGTACTGGCCTGGAACACTTGTTTACACGCGTAAAACTAAATCACTTCACCCATAAATGCTTCACTAGCTTAGGGATGCGACTGTAAGTTAGTGGGGGATGGTTTTCCCCCGCTCTTCTCTCATGTTGTTTAATATTTTATGCAAAAAGCTGCTGTTGATCTTGCTGTTGAAACGGTCCAAAATGTAGCTTCTGGTTGTGTGGGGAGGGTGAAAAGTTCGCAAATGTGTGTGGCCCAAATTCGATTTCCTCAGCATCCTGTGCCTTTGTTGGGCGAACCATTCTGCCAGCAGGAGCGGGAGCGCGATGATGTGCTCGCCAAACCTCAACCAAATGTCATCTGTCGTCCAGCTAATGCTACGGCAAGCCCGAAAACGGGACATTACCTGTGTGTTTGCTAGATCCGAGCGGTGAGCCTGTACCGGTACGGCACGCTTTACTTTACGGTACGGTTGTCGTGCTTTTACTTTTCAAGCATGTGTTCCCCATAAATACTTGCCCCAGTTACACAAGGCTCGGTACCTTCCGCACACCTGCATCGCACGCGGGAGCCGACAACATCTCGCCAGGGGTCAACGGGAGGTGTGGTTGTGGAAAATTTATTTGCCCTTTTTCACCCGTTCCCGTTCCCCTGCTTCCCGAAACGACAGAACCGGCAGCCGTGATGGAGATGCTGGATGATGCAAACCAAACGGGAGCCCCGGCTGGGCTGAAAAGCACCGGGCGTCTCCATCGCCGCTTGCGGAAGAGCAACGAGTGACATGCGAATGTTTTATTACATCTGCATAAAGTGCTAACATATTCATATCAAAATCAAATAACATAAATATATTTGCAATAAAATATCTCCCCGTTTTCGCTTCACGTTTGCCAGATGGAACATTTTCGTTGGAGCCGCTCGTATGTGCGACTGTGCATGTGTGTAAGTGTTTTTTTTTCTTCCACCGCATCTTCTGTAGCCTTTCGCTGGCCGAATAGCGTGAAGGGTGACATGTGCTTGTGATTCACCCCTGTACGTATTGGCTCAAACGCTCTCTAAGCAGATGGCTACCCTGTGTGGCTTTGGGCCGTGATGGAACGATACGTGGCGTTGGTACAGGGTTTCGCTTAAGCTTTCATCGTCATGCCCGATGACGATGACGGGACTGGTGATGATGGGTGGTGTGGCTGTGTGTGAGTGTGATGGTTGGGTAGCGCAGCGCTGGAGGCAACCCTATGTTGTGCACACTGTGGATGGAAAACCCCAATTGCCGGGTGGGCAACGCTTCTGCAGTTGATTTGTACTTTTAGAAACACATTTCTTTTATAATTCCGAGTGACTTTGGGTGGTATTTGTGGTGTGGCAGGGTGCGCTGGAGTAGTTTACTAGAGCCACATGTTATCTAGTTGTGTGAATGCTTCTTTTAAAGGTTCAAATCATTGCGGTGCGATTGCCGTTAAATGGCTAATGCCAAACAATTCTAATGAAACTGGTGAGCCTTAGTTTTCAGCGTGAATGAAAATGAGTTGATTTTTATCTTGATTTACAGAACTCGAAGAAGTAAAAGTTTTAAATCATCATACTTGAGTGATTTTGAAATGTGTTTGAATTCTCCTATAATATTAGTAGTTGCTATTAGCTGTTCCTTTCACTGAAACAAAACCAAAAATCTGATGATTGAAATTAACCGATTAACCAATCAAGTAGAAAGAAAATGCTTGAAAGAACATCATCAAGTAGCTAATAAAGGGTTGAATAGAGGCTCAAAAAAGTTGTTTATTAGTTCTGTTTTGTAGAAATGATTTATTGCGCACCTATTCCTAACCTACCTAAGTTTAGTGAACCTCTTAACATCTTGATTTTTGCTGTATAAATAGAACACAGTATGCACCATAATTCACCGAGAATAAATCGAATACAATCCGTTTTTGTTAGCTAAATTTGAAATTCCAATCTTTTCCGCTCTAGGTAACACAAAATCGAAATAATTACGCCCCAACGGGCGATTACATCCGCCATTGAATGCCGGACTTAGCCATCAACATCAGACACTCTTCAAACTGGTTCGCTTAACAAACAAGGTCAGGGTGCAGGCTCGAGCAGGCTCAGAGTTGCTTGAGTTGCACCAGTTGCACCAGCTTTTCGTAGAGTTGCTGGTGAGCTTGTTGCATGCCGATCGGACCTCACAGTCCGATACGTCCAGTTCGTCCGCTCCGCACAATAAACTATAACAATAAGCTTAAATGTTTTATTCAAACGAGTTCTGCCCCGCTCCCTCGGTTGGCACTCTCCCCCCTGTCCCTTCTCCTTAGTTTATGTGACTGTGTGCGTGTGTAAGTACGCTCCATTAGTACACGCAAATGTTTTCCTACGCTGGGCAACGCACGCGGCAAGGATGTAGTGCACAATGTACATAAATTTCATTTGATGAATGCAGAAACTCCTTCGCATTGGGCTGTTATCTGATGGTGCCTTGGGTGACTGAATCTTCGCCCGAGCGCGCTGGAACCGGGTGGAACGCTGTAAGTAAGTAACTTTTTTGTTCCCAGCTTGCCACACCCCGAGCTTCCTGTCCCCACAACCGTAATGCGTGCTGCAGTAGATGGAAAAGTTTACACCGTATTTCGAATTACCCGGCTATCGGGTACTTAGTGGGGCCCGGGTCTGCATCGTCCGTGGTTGCGGAAAGCCGAACGGACCCGGCGGCAAGAGCGGCTTTCTGCACAGGAAAGAACACATTCTAGCTCGTAATCCAAATAGCCCAGGCTCACGCTGAGCCGGTTCCCTTCGATCGGGCGGATGAAATATTAACATATTAGATGGAAAATAAGTTTCCGAACCGGTCGCAGGGCCACCTCGGGGGAGCCCGTGTGGAACGGAAAGTCAATTGAATTGTAAATAAAATTTCGTTTGAAGTAGCGCTACCGTACGCTCCTGCTCGGTTGCCTTTACGCTTACCGGTGCAGCTGTGCTGGTGCGTTTGCGAAACGCGTTCGTCTGTGTAGAACTCGTGAGTGTGTTTGTGTGTGTGTGTGTGTGTGTGTTGGACAGGGACAGACAGGACGGTCGGATTCGAAAGGCAAAACTTTCTCTTTTGGGTGTGTCTTACGTTTCTAGCGATTCTGGTGCCTGGGTGTAAAAAGTTGCTCCGCTTGGGCGCGCGTGTTCGTGCGCACGGTACGGAGCGAACTGTAAAATCGTATTTGTCTTGAACAACATTTCATGCGTTTCATCGATGAATGTGTTTCGTTTGCTGGCAGAACCAGATTTTGCGGGGCACCGCACTGCTGCGATAAGAAAGTTTCCTTAAAATATGCTAATATTTTCCAAGCAGACGCACACGTACCCCTAGCCCAAACCCGCCACCGTACGATTCAGTCCGGCGGAAAATGAGTTTTTATTGATGCTGTCGTGAATGGGGCGACCGTTGCGGCAGACGGTGGGAGCTGCAGAGTGCAAACGCTTCAAAGGGCATAAAGTTGATCGTAACTTCATTTACACCGGTTTCGAACGGCAAACCGGACGGGGATGCATGATTGCCGGCTTTTGGGGTGGGAATGTGTTTGATCTACTGCTACTGAGGGGTGTTGCTGTCTTCCCCCCCCCCCTTTCTCGTTCGATAAGTTTGTAAGCATTAGCGTGAGCGTACTTTCAAGGAGTAATTTTATTGAATATGGTTTTGAAATGAGGTCCTTAGATTGATTAGCTGTTTGATGGTGCTTTTACGTTGCCTCGAAAACAGTTATTAGGGAGAACGTTTGTGGACGTTTGTGAAGCCTTTTTTTATGCACTTCATAAAAATCTGTTTCGTTTTGCCTGTACCACAAGCAGAATTATGACACTACCATTAGCAGAATAACAACATTCTTTCTCGGCTTTGAATGCATAAAATTACCTTCACCACATCTTCCGGTGGGTTGCAGATCCGGGCAAACCACTTAACCAAAATTCAAATTCGGCAAACCTCGCTCCACGGAATGTTTGAACGCGCTCCCGTGCCGATACGTTTGAGGGTGCAACGTTTCAGCCGACCCGGGGGGAGGGGGGGGGGGCGGTCTTTCTGACAAACTTTACGACTTAACGCCACTGTTTACAAAACGGCGTGTGGCTTGGAAACCCCCCCCCCCGCCCGGTAGGAATCTCCGGATTTGTAACCACGCGGGTAGCGTTTGCAAGGCGGCGAGACAAAGAAAATGGAAGCAATAAAAGGAACGGAAAAGGAGCACAACAGCAGCAAAGTCGTTTTGTAGTGCAGCACCCCCTCCCCCACACCCAGGGGACAGAAGGTGGGTTGGGCAGCGGTGCAAAATTTTGCCAAAGCCAGCACCACACCACCAAGAGCAAGTTTTGTGTGTGCCAGGCGTCGAGATGCACGCTGCAAGTTTTGGAAACCACGGAGAAGTTTACGCGAATGAGAGAGAGAGAGAGAGGCAGAAACTCACGAGGAGGGCGCACGGTGGAAAAGAAAAGTCGGACACGTTTGGAAAATTTTAAAATAAACACAATAATTTACATGCAAAAGTGTGTTGGTGAGCACGCGCGCGTTCCCCCTAACCAAAGCCGGTGCATTGTGTTCCCGGGAGGGTTTTCCGCGTAGCGGGAAAGGGAAAACTGTGTCTACACTCTCATCCAGCACCGAACCCACCCCACCGCCGAATGGGCTGCAAGGGGTAGCAGTGCTTCGAACTGCACTCGGCATCGACGACGGTACGTGAAATTTTACCCAATTTTCCCAACGAGCTTTCGGTTCTGGTCCCACCAAAAACACACTTTCCGGGGCCCAGGTCTGCCCCTGTGGTGTGACGTAAATATTTTGCAAGTGCAACGAAAGTTTTGTGACTAATGAGTTTTCTCTGGTGAATTTTTAGTGGCCCCTTGGTTCGTACGCCCGTTTGTTTTCGCCCCAAACCCGTTGTTTGCGTCATTTGGCAATACGCTTTTGCGAATAACGATCCAATCGGTTCGGTGGCCCGGTGGCTGGCTGAGGTGGTTGTGTGCGAGACGGACAACAGTATAATGAAGCGGACGGGGGTTTCGCTTACTCATTCGTTCATTCGTTGGACGTTAAGCCCGTTTTCTCGCGAAAAACGTATCTGCCTGCAAATGGGTTAGATGAGCCAGACGCGATAGCACAGCGGAAAAGATGTTCGTGATGTCGAGGAAATTATGGTTAAAGCGAACGAAAAAGGCGTAGATAGGAAAACTTGACTCACAGCAAAACTAAAGAGTAAACGGTTAGAAGGTGGGTTTGGTGAGTTTCTCGTGAATCTCGTGCCTTTGGGCACTGGTCGAAAGAGGTGTTATTTTCCAAATTACTTTCTGCATTTGTGTGTATCTGAGCATTCGATGAAAGCACACCGCCTAGGCTATTCTATGGAGTGTAAAGCGTTTTCTAAACAGCAGTCAAAACGAATGGCTACAAAAGGTCAATCAATGGAAGAGTTTGGTTTTTTTCAAACATAGATTACGAAGTGAAACCCGTTCGCGAGAAGAAAAAAATCTCTGAAAGGTTCAAAGAAGCAAAATCAAAGCATGGATGATGATCGCCGTTAAAGCATCTAAGCTTCAACGCATAAAATGTTGACTCTTTGGCGAATAGTAAGATTTTTGTGTGTTAAATACATTTTTCTGATAATTTCCTTAGTTTGATATCTTTTGTCATATATGAAAAAAAAAAAAATATTAAAAAAACAACAATTATCGGGAGTGCAAGTAGGACTTATATTAAATAACGTATGATAGCTGCTGATAGATGCCGCTACTGTTATATTATATTGCGCTTACGAATTACGCGCTGCACCCCGAGGCTTTTGTGAGTAATTTTATTATAAAAATTGTCGAATAATGCAAAGCGTGATTTTTATTGCTGATGGTAAAACTCGGAGAATTTGATTAACGAATAATGATTTTTTAAAAAACTTATCCCTTCCAAACAGTAAACCCTGTGAGAACTGTGAAGGATAAAAACGCCACCTTATCAGCCACAACATAACAAGCAAGATATACTCTGCCTTTCTTTGGCCTACAAAAAACTCACCTGCCCGTGTAACAACCAGTATGAAGTAATAAGCCCATTACACGAGCTGCAAATTGAACCATATAAAAGCGTGCAAAGATTTACACTGAATGAACACTTCCGTCCTCTACCTGCACAGCAGCGGGGGACGGTGACGGGTAATAAATTGGAATTCTCAATATTTTCGTTTCGCTTGGGGGGACGTCTTGTGCTCGAACACGATTGAAATCAACCCGCCCGCACAAGATCTCGCTCACAAGGAGGATGCTTTGCGCTCGCTTGCACCAGCGCCCAAATGAAATTATCAACATTATGGTATCAAATATTGCAAAACAAACGACACCCTTTTATGGCACGAGAATGGGAAAATGGCAACAGAGAAGCTCGCGACCGGCAGAACAAACAAAGCCGCACCAAAAGGAGACAAGCGAAGCGCGAAATGGCTTTTGCTACCGACTTGCAGGGAGGGTGCTGGGCACAGTGTGATCCTGCTTACGTGAAAGGAGTGGGAGATTTTTCAATAAAAAAGTTTAATAAAATACCGGAACGAACGACCTGGTCGGCCCCTGGCCTGTGTAAAGAAAGGTGCATGGCCCGGGGGTCGAGATTGCACGAGGTAAGCGCCAAATGGCTCCACTGCGCAAGGGGTAGTAGATTGACGCATAAAAATCCATAGCCTAGCACAGCGCCTCTAGCGAGTGAACACTGGTTTGAAAGGGGTCGACCAAAAGAGGAAGACGTGGACGGGAACACAAAACAAACGTGTGAAGCAAAATACAAATAAAGCGTAATCCGTTTCATAAATTGCCACTACTATAATCATCAATAATGGTTTTGCCGGGTTGGCGTCTGAAGCGCCCTCGACCGAGCTCCGGCCTGTCGCACCGAGTGGTTGCCGGGCCTTGTCGCTTCACTGTCATCGTTACCGTCGTCATCATTCGTGCCGTCGACGCCTTCTTTGATTGGATGGCAACGTCTAGCGTCGGGTCTCTGCGTTGCCTTGGTTGCTCGCCTGGGAAAGGATTCTCTGCCCTACGCTACCCGCGCAGGGTGAAGGAAAGGGCGGTGGACATTCTTTTCCCACACGTGCCGGTGCGGCTGTGGCAGGCAACGTGAGAGTGTGCGCACTTTTACAGCGCTGTCGGGTTGGGCGGGTGCAACTTTTGTACACCGCTTCTTCCGGTTGACGTCTTGCGGGTTGAGTTTGTTAGCGGTGGTATTGTGTTTGCGCTTGTGTTCCGCATAGTTCGCGCTCGTCATCACCTTTAGCTTTTGGCTCACGTGTGTGAGGGAACCTCCGGGACTGGCAGGTGACAATGGTACGGCACGGGGTGGGTATGTGTTTGTGTATGTGTGTGTGTGAGTGTGTTGGCTTCATTTTCACAACATCGAGAAAGGGCGAAGGCTGCTGTAGCTGATGGAGATTGTTTTTCACGCAGTTGCTGGGTGCTCAGTTTTTGGTTGAAGTTTCAGCCTCTGTGAGAGTAAAAATCTGTCACGTTAGGCATCGCGTTTTACACGAGTTTGTTTGTTGGTTTGACCTAAGTTATTCCAAAAATTAACGGTTGGGCCCTTGATATGTTTTCAGACATCATAGACCATGATGCACATTAAAAAAGTTTGAAAGTATGTTAAATTAATTTCATCGTAAGCTGCACTATTTCTTAGTAAATTTTCAAACATAAATAACCATACAATTTGCAGTTATTTGCAACATTCTCAACACTGCTTTATATGTTTTTATTTAAATATTTTTTATTCTTATAGATTGTTACATGCAGAGTATTTTTCATTGAGGTTTGTTGTTGAATTTTATTTTGGTTTTTTTTTGTTGAAATAGTATTTAAGAAGGGGCAGCTCGCTGGTTTCATGGATAGCGACGTATGGCTGTCTCATAGGATCAGGCCGCTGTCGCTCTCCTATAGGTAGGGTTGACTACCCTACAATGGGTACATTAAATCACAACTCCCCATACGCAGGATTATCAACCTTGATACGAAAGGATACACTCAGCCACAGAAAGAGCCAAAGCACATAGGTGCTCAGGCCTTGGCCCTACAGAGGTTGTTTTGTCACTCAAGAAACAGACAATTTAAAACTAAATGAGTCTAGCAAGCTTTTGATCAACTGTGAAATATGATGAAAAAAAACTTTCAGACAAAAAAAAATTAGAAACTATAATAAATTTGTGAAAAATCTTTCCTGATATTTATAGTAATCATATCACCGTTCAATTAATTTACTTTCTTGGTGTCGAAAGCAAACATTGTATGCTACCTACAGTTATTGAACATAAAATATCATTTAACTTTTACTTCACACAAACACTTACACATCACTTTCAGGTCGACCGTGTTGCTCTCGCCGTCTCCCTCCACGTTCGACGCGATGCAGGTGTAGTTGCCGGCCTGGTGACGCGTCACCGTCTGCAGCGCCAGCGCGGTACTGCTCATGATCACGCCCGTCTTCGAGTTGTGCTGCACGACCTGATCCTGTAACGGGACAAAACGTGAGGCACGCCGCGTCAAATTAGAAATGTTTGGCCTAAAATCATCTGCTGTCAAGTGAAAAGTTGGCCCACCCTCTCCGCCTCCCTCACCGCAAAACAAACAGTGCGCTACAATTTCATCATCCCGCTCGATGGGCCCCCGATGCGATGTGATTCGTTTTGACAGCGCTGCGCGACGTTACCGTTCCTTGTGCGGCTGTGGGAAGTGAGCGCAAACTGTTTGCGGTTTGACGCCCCTTCCGTTACTGCCGGGGCTCCCCAAAGTTCCCCAAAGCGAACCCTCAGCACCGGTCGGAAGCACCTCAGCGCTGAGGCTTGTGATCTTTTGCTCCGCAAGGTGTCGCGCGGCTGTTTGTGCCTGGTGCCGTTACCACACGCCGGGAATCACTTTGAAGTTATTAGTACGCGAAATGGTACGAGCCGGCGGTGGTGGCAGCAAATGACATCACTTTGCTCTCTCGCTTCATAGAAAGAAAGGTATAAAGGTGGGAATTCTCGGCAAGAGGGGGGGGGGGGAGGGCTGCTGGGGCGTGGTACATTAAGTGAAATAAAATTTTCGTTATGATCATAAAAATATGCTCCGACTCCGTGTGCGACGCCTGTGCCGGGTGAGGCTGATGTACACGATGTTGCTTTTACGGGTGCCGCAGCCACCGAAACGCACCGGGCAAACAAAACAGGCCCTGCCCAGCGAGCCCGCGATCACAGAAAATTCGCCGGGAAGCAGCCCAAGGGTAACGCTTACCGATGGGACGGCTCACGGATGAGCAAAAGTCAAAAGTGAGGAAAAACAAGTGCGTTGGCAGTAAATTTGAGCTTTATTATTATGATTATTTATTTAGAGTCTGCAGTGGGCGCTCGTGGAATTTTCCAGCCCCTCAGCTCCCGCAATCTCCCCTCTCCTTCCTGTTATGCTGCGAGGCTCGCACCATACTTTCCGTTGCCAGGTTTTGTGGGCGCGTCACCGTCGTAGGCTGCCGGTTTATATGCTGCGTTTCGTTGCTTCCGCGTTTCGCTGGATGGTGAAGACGACACAACCGCTTACTGTAACCCGGGGAGGAGGGGGGGGGGCAAAGAAAAAAGAGCACCCGCTACAGGACGGAGCACTTTAATGGGCAACAGGGTGCGTCCGTGTTTGCGTTCCGCTGCTCTGCTGCTCTGCTGCAGTGCCGGAAAATGGCGCTCGATGCTCGACGACGACCGTGCCGGTGTCGTAAAAAGACATGAATGAAACGCAACTTCCCACAGCCGCCCCGCGGTCACCATGTTAACACCGCACCAGGTGATGGTTTGTTTAGTTTATATTGGTACCACCTCGGCTCCTCTCTCTCCATCCCCACCCCTCTCATCCAACCCGGCTTCCAACCCGGTTGGGGCGATACCTGCCAGTGAGATTATGAATGTTTCCACCCATCGTCCCATTACCGTTGGCCGCGTCACACATATATTGTGATCATACCGCCCGCGGCTAAGTTGGCGTTAAACGCACAAATAACGCATCATAATACGGCGTGCGTGTGTGTGTGTGTAAAGAGCCAATAACATTTAGAGGCAGGAAGTGACTCCTATGCTGCAGCAGTCGCCACCGAGTTGCCTTGCTTACCAGGGCGCGGGGTAGATCGAATTTTGCGAAAAAAAAAGGATCCGGATGTGGAATCATGCGTACGGTAAAGCATTTCAGTGCGAAAGTAGTAATACGTTCGGTGAGCATTTCATTAAAATTGCGCTGGTAGCATTGGTTGTGGTCTGCCGGCATTATTGCAATGCTTTTGGGGTGGCGCGTAATGTTGATTGAAGGCGAAGGCGCCCGGTAACGAGACGGCAAGTGCAGATGAAAATTTATGCGCCCGGGGGGGCGTGTGTGAATACTTTCGCAGGGGTGGAACGAGTGTGCCAAAAACTGGGTTTTGTGTTGTTTTTGGCATCATTACAAGTTTGTGGGTGTTGAGCAGTTTGTAAGTGCATGAGTGAGGTTAGGTGTTTTACAATGATTTAACACGAAGTCTAGCAGCGTTTGTTTGTGGAATGATTTATACGCTCAGTTTGATGCTGTTTATTAAAAGCTGCGTTGAAAGTATGATAAGATGATTATCTAACATTTGCATAGACAAACTGAGCTTAAGTTATAGAATCGAATGCATGAGTTATTCCATACAACATTGTGAAAATGCTAATTTGTTTGCTTAAATTATGGAAACAAAAAAAAAACCGAGGAAAAAAAGGAGAATATTTCATGTTCACAAATGATTAATAAAAATTAATCATTTGTGAACATGAAATATTCTCCTGTTTCTGGTTGAGCTTTAAAACCTTTTAAACCTTTTAAAACCTATCCTCGGACTATGTATGTTTTTAACATTAAAATATTGTGAAGGCAAGAATAGTCCTTAAAGTTTTTTCGATTAAAAGTTTAAAAAAACCAATGACAAAATGACACATCATCTAAGTTTTAATCTGTTTAACTTCATCAGGTATCACATTTTTGTGTTGTTTGAAAAAAGTGTGTAGCAAAGCAAAAGTAAAGGGGAAAAACGACGAGCTCGAAAACTCAGCACGTGCACAAAATAGTACAAAAAAAAAGTTTAGAAAGATAGTAGAGAATCCAAACTCTCCATGGTCGGTTTATGACTCAGGTTTTTTCTTTCTTTTTCTTTTCATCCCCGAAAATAAAATGCAACTGAACGAACAAAACCGATATTGACGTCCATCTCATCGTCATCCCATACACCGGCTTCTGGTTAAACTTGAGACAAAATTTTCACGACACTCTCAAGCGAAACACAAACTTACGAGCGAATTATGGGTACGGGAATGTAGGAGTTGCTGAGGGAACAGGAAAAGAGGGAGCAGTAAAAATATCCAAAAGGCCGTTTTTTGGCTTCAATAACGAACCCGGCAGCTCCAGTAGTTCCGGGAAAAGCCAGCACAACCCTGGAACCGGTGGAATGAGGAGCGAAGGCTGGACGGCTTGCAAGCTGTCATTTTGTGCCAATTTTGCGTCATTGGACCGAAGCCGAGGCCACACCCGGTGACTGCCAATGTGTAGTTCCGTCTCTTTCACTTTCGTCTTTTTCTTGTTATTTTGCTCTTTCCTTCGTTCAATGAAGTGTTTTTTTTTCGTGTGGCTTGGACAGGTCGTTTAGGGAACCAGTACAGCGAACAGCCCTAAAATGGCACTCGCGTTTTTCTCCCCGGCTGTGCAATTTTGACGCCGCTCAATTCTCGCGGTAACCATTTCCTGGTTGGCCCGTCCCGTACGGTGGTCTCGTGACGCGCAATGATTACAAAAACAATAAAGTAATAAAAGAAAATTAAATTCTAGTGGGAAAATGTGTTCATTGGACGTTTATTTTGGTCGCGCTGAAAAGCGCTTTTATGGTGCAGCATAAACAAGCCCAGTGAGGAACGGTGAGATGGTACCTCCTGGCCTGGATGGGGGTTGATGTTTTTTTTGTGTGAATTTTTTTCTCTCTTACTCTCTCTATTTCTCTCTCTCTCTCTCTTTCGCTCGTTTATGCTGTTGTGTGTATCCTGTGCTAACAGAGGGAGCCAGAGAAAAGTCGGCAACTATTTGAAGCAGTAAAGTCCCAGCAGAAGGGTGCAAATCCTATCAGGAACGCTTGCTGTGCCACGTTCAATGTTGTTTCGAGCATTTGTTCCAGAAGTGTTTTTAGACTGGGAGAGTATAGAAAAAAAAGAAAAAATGTTCTTTTTCTCGAGCTTTCCCTTTGCACGGACGATTCCGGGAACGCTTTCCGTTCCGTTTCCGAGTCTGAAGCAAGCAGTCGGTAGTAGATAGCAGTTCCAAAAGGATCAGCACAAACTGCTCGCTACCGGAAGTGGGCTGCGTGTGAAGCAGTTTGATTGCTGCCAAGGAAAAGAAATCGCCCGTAACTGGTCCTGGGTTGTTCTACCCTACCAATCCAGGCTGCGTGTGTAATGTTTTCACCAATGTCAGCGTGAGCCACGGACGATAACAAACATAGATAGTATCACGTCCTTGTGACGCTGTTAAACAATGTCGTTTAAAACATGCTCCAAATTGGGGTTGAGTAGTAGATTAAATTATTATTGTCATTACACACTCACATACACACACACATACACACACACACATTCACGCTGACTAGTGCGACAAGTCGTTTGGTGTAGCTGTCTGGGGGACATACCGCTCAAGGACGAACATTCCACTTCTCGGCACGGCTTTTTTCCGTTCTCAATGGAAAATAAGTAAATTGTTTGAGATAGAGCGAGAGGGCAAAAAACGGTTTTCCGTTTCCTGCACACGATACGGATTGCTGCCGATAGGAGAAGAAAACCGAGCAAAACAAAAAAAAAACCGGAATGGAGTAATCAAGAGTGCAGTGAAAATGAAAATTACACTCCTTTCCGGTTCGGGACGGTCCGGCCAAATCGGGGAGGAGCAACTTTCGCTACCGGGTCACGGTACCTCGCTCGTTCATTTTTAATGGCTGGCCATTACACGGAACGGCAGATTTTTCCTTTATTTTGTGATTATTTTTTGCACTGCCATTGTCTGCGCCACCGCCCGGAAGTGCACTCTTGGTTTTTTAATCGTTTCGAATTGAGGTATCCATTTGCGAGATGACGATCGAAGCGAGCGCTGTGTCGTTGTTGGCCAAGAAGGCGTTAATTGTGGACGATGCGGGACGCGTTGAAACTGAACAAAAAAAAAAATACCGTCTATCCCGGTCATTAAACTGACCATTAGCATCTTACGGACCGCGTGCGTCGCATGGCAGAGAGTTGATGTTGACGAGCATGTTGGAAATGTGCACACAAATTAATTTTGTCAATTGGAGCAGTGATTTGCTTGGTAGCAGTGACAGTCGCAGCGTTTGATAACGTTTAGCGTAGAGCTTCCGCTTATTGATGGGAAATTGAAGGAAAAACAATTGAAGAATTGAAAGAGCAATTGTTTGCAGAACAATCTCTCTTGTGTTGGAGAAGGAATGGGTTTGGTTTAAAAAATGACTCTTACCAGAAATAACGTTGCATTTTTGTGAAATATTGATTCCGTTAAAAAAAGCTGTGAACAACCATGCGCCTCCATATAATTCTTAGCTTAACAACCATGCGCCTCCGTTTGACATTTAATCGAGAAGTTCATAAGCACACCTTAATATATCCGTAGCCGAATGGAAATGTCCTGAGTTTTCACACATTGAACAGAAATATTGGCAAGGTTAAAAAAGTATTATGAAAAAGTACTTTTTTTCTCAGCGCCCAAACAGAGTCTTTGGCTCGAAAAAACATGGCTTGTGCAAGTGCAAGTGCCGTTAAACCGTTAAATATACCAACTCGATTTGCTTGGTTTGCTCGTCGAGAGTAAACCCACTGAAAACAACGCTCAGCCGTAAACCTCAAAGAAATAGAGTTGTCCGTATGCCTTTCTGCTTTGACCCACGGCCACATTAGAAACGCATACTCTTCACTTTACTTTGGGATTTGCTGAAGTTCTTGGTAAACAGAGCAAAAGTTCGGTTTTAAGCTGAGTCGCTCTTACGCTTACGCTTTGCATTGTTCCTGCAATTGAAACGACTGAGAAGTTAAGCGACGGACAGACTGAATTCCGAACACAAGCGGTATGAGGAGGACTGGGTCGCTGTAAGCTCCAATAAGCCACGGTTCGGGGCGCCAACCCTGTTCGGGATGGAGTCAAACAATGATCTTGAAGCCCGCAATAAAACCACGTTATGTGATGCGAGAAATATGGACGAGCTGGCGAATAAGCATGGCAGCGGGAAGGGGATGAGTTTGAATTAAATTTAATTGAAAAACTACTCGACAATCGATGGTGCGGAACTTTTCCAATCAAATTGTTCGTTCATAGTTTTTTAATTGATTCTCGGCAACTTGTGCGGCATGGGGTGTGGGCATGCCCCATAAGCGCAACCAAACCGACCTTGTGTTGGGGTATTTTTCTTTTCTGCATTCCACACTTCAGTGTTCAAAAGGCGTACGGAACGATCACGCATACGAAAAACAATTAAAACGTTATGATTTTTGGACAAGCGCATCCGGTTTACTAAGATTAAGATTACGAAAAAAGTTTCAATAATCATTTGAACAATCAAAGCGTACAATTTATTTTCAGTGTCCTTCGATCCAGTTGACCCATTCAGTGGCTGCTCAGGCGGATCTCTCACGGTAAAGAATAGCCCAATTGTCATAAGTCACATTTTTCGGGTCAACTTTCTTTCGCCCACCTGGTCAACATAGCAAATGCCCTTTGCCGCCCATATCAAAACATAAGTTTTATTTCCAGCACCAAGGGAAAAGCTTTTTGTCCAGTGCTAGTGGAACCATTTTTACCAACTTTGCCGTACCAGCTTTTCTGCCTTTTTGCTTTCTTGTTGATTTGTTTGTTCATGTGGCCATTACAGTTTGATGGTTTTAAATTTCCGTCTTCACTTCCGCCTTGTAAGTGGGTCGGGTGGGAGAATGCGGCAAGAGCGGCTTTTCTTTTCGGCGGAAGTGAATTCCAATAAGCAGTAAAATCGATGTAGGCAATAAAATGTTATCAAAAAGGTTGTGGCCTTTCGCACTCCGGATGGCGCAGCGCCGTCCGTATGGGCGTGTTGCAAGTGCGATAGATGCTGTACCATATCTGGTCTGTTTTTCCATGTTATTTTTACACCCGTGTCTTCACTGACGCCCAGTGTGCAAGCAGTGTGGCGAAATCAAAGCCGAAGATTATGGGCACACCGGATGCACTGCACCATCCGGTCGGAAAATGGTGCAAACGTGGCGCCCGCTCCCTGGGTTTCGTTCGGCGGTTCGCGCCTCGGACCGATTGAATTTTATCAACCATTTCCTCTTTTGGCTTTTCGATTCGGCCACTGCCACAGTTAGCCAACGTCTTGCTCCAATGACATGAGGACAAAGGGCGATAGAGGGGGGGGGGCGGTTCTAAGGAGAGGAGAGAAATTGCAGGGGTGGACAGAAACACGATGTTCGAATGGTTTTGCAAGCAATGTAAAATTTTATTGCCAACAGTTTCACTGTCCTGCATCTTCGCTGAGGCGGACGGGCAACCGCTGGATCGTTTGTCGCATTTGTAAGGACGTGGGTTTTTTTCCGGGACAGAAGGAATAAAACTGCGCAAGTAAAACACAGACACCGAAACAATCTGTGCTGGTGGTGGTGTTGACGAAGCGCAGGATTCCCGGTTCGATAAAGGAAAGTATTAAAAGTTTGTCAAATGGAATAATGGAGCAACACTGACTGCCCTTGCATGCCACGTCCTGTGCAAACATCGATGAAAGCCCCGTAAACATCGATGAAAGCCCCGTGCAAACATCGATGAAAGCACTTGGCACCATTGATCCATAAAAACGCAACGACAGCAATTGCCAGCTATTGGAGAGTGTCGTGTCCGAAACAGCTTGAAACAGCGGGACACAGTGCAGAGCATAAAGTTAAAGGATCAGCTAATCTCGTTTCAAACGGCAGCAAATCAGCAGCAGAGATGAAGAAGGTAAATCGAGATAGAGAACGGTCAGGAAAAGCGTGCACGGGTTTTCACGGAAATGTCTTCTATTTTGATCACAAGAATAAAATTGATTATCTTTTCCCTTGGAAAACATACAGGAGATTTTAAACTCTTCCCGCTTTAAAAATGCTTTTATGAAATAATATACCGTGAAGGAGGTAAGATGCTGACATAATTTAAAGCATTTATGTTACATCTTTAGAAACAAACAATTTGCAATCCATAATGACAGTGAAGTTAACACATTCTGCAAGCAACAATATCCGTAACCTTTTTCGTATTTTTCTGGAGCAACTAAACAAAATGTCACTTTATGTCAATTTTGATTGATGACCTTTGCCATTTCTGTATGCTGTCAGAATTGGTGATGAACTGGCGGGCACGTTGAAAACTTTTCTTATTAAACTTTATGCAATATTGACGAAGCACTGGCAAAACCCATTCATGTCAGAAATACGAAGACAAAATGACGTACGATGTGTAGTGCGTCTCGCATGAATGATTTTTAGAAAAGTGTTTGAATATCAACTGTGTTAAAAACTAAAAGACACATGCTACTAATGCCTTGGGGAATCTATTTCAACGAGGACATTTTTCCAAGATACGCAATATGCTCTGTAGGCCATCGTTAAGGTACAAAATCTTATTATCCGCGTTTAGTTTCGTTTTCCCGAATTGCTGTTGAAAGCATTTTTACTGAAATGAAAACTCTAGCAGGTATGGCTTTACGTGATATGTGCAGCAGAGCAATTAATGTGGACGAGCACCTCCTTTATGTGACTTCGTTGAAAAGCTTCTTGCAAGAACTACCTTGTACGCCCAAAGCCCGACATATATCAAAGTACTATCGTCGACGTTTAGGTTTAGTTCAGAAAATGTTAAGCCATGCTGCATACCACACATTCTTGATTATGTAGGAATAGGCTCATTATAACTATGTTGTACAAATCCATCTCGAGCAGATGCTATCCGTCGGCGAAAGGGATTATGAGAAGACGTGGAAGAGTTAGAGTTCTTTTCAAAGGAAAATGTTTCATAAAATGGAAGTTTAAAGTGCTTGAATGTTCTGCAAGATGTGTGCTTGAAGTTTGCCGCTAAATTTCAAGCGCGAGTTGGGGCTGTACCGTACGCAGCGAATTTATCAAAGCTTTAGTTATTTGTGTGTGTGTGTTTTTTTAAAGAAAATATTTTTTATTTAAAAATTTAACAAAGTCTTAAATTTTCAGATAGAGCCCAAGCGGAAATGCAATGGACAAAAATTGAAAAATGCTACAACACTGTCCAGGCGGAACATGGTGTACAATTTTTCACTATTCACACTCACAGATTCAACTCTCAGCGCGGGCAAGAATCGATTTTCTTGTTGCAAACCCTCGAAGCAACTCTTCCTGCCCTTCGTCGGCATACCCTCCCCACGGCTACTGCGGTCGGTGTGTGAATTTATGCATTTATTATTATCCTTTTTTACGACCATTTTATGGACGCCCGGTTCTACATAGGAAAAGTGTTTGAGTTATTGACGTACCGATTCGAGATTGCGGGCAGCATCGGCATCATGAGCTAAGAGGAACACTCACTGACACACACACACACACATGAACACACTCACATATGCATGTTTCCCCCCAACCGCCACGACCGCTCTTGGGCCCCTCGGAACCCCTTCCCGCTCCACCGGGGTGTGATGTAAGGGTAGGGCCGGAAATAAAAAATTTACATAACATTTACGAGCAGCAGGGCCAGCAAATCCCCAAACGGTGCGACGCCACCCTGCAAAGGGGTAGTATCTGTGTACCCATGTGTGTCTGTGAGTGACTGTGTGTGTGTGCGCGCATAGCTCACATTTGCAAAAGAACATAATCGAGGGCTTGGGTTGGGCTTTTACTCCGTGCGCTCTCTCCCTTTTTTTTTATTGTTGTGCTTCGCTGCGAAGCGATGACCACATACATGATACAGTAGTAACATGATGATGGATGGCAACAGCTGCGCACGGGAAGAAGGGGTTTTCCCTTTCTCAGGCTAACGGGTCGTGGTCAGACAGCTTTCGGCAAGCGACCGTACTTAAAGTGGCTTTTCCGGGCGAGAATAAAGCTGAAGATGATGAGAGACCGTTTATTAAAGTGAGCTAATGGGCACGGAACTGTGGTGAAGTTTGTGTGGCATGAGAGAATGAGGAAAAATCAAGGACCAGCGATGACGATGTATTGGGTTTTAATGGGAAATGTTAATTAAAAGAATTGCTGACAAAATAAAGAAAAAAATGTCTCTTTAAAGCTGTGTTTCAAAATATGAAAATGAAATCCAATAAAACAGCCTTAAGAACAACTCTTGTGAGAAGGGACACAGAGTACAAACTATAAATTTACTGTTTAGTTTAGTAAATGATGATAAAATTTGATTAAACCAAAACAAACAAACGCTTGCTAAGCGGCCGACCACTCGATCCCTGTAAATTCTTTTTCCACGAGTTAATTGTTCAAAGTTTTTCAATATCTCCTATACAGACACATTCGTTCTAGCCACTGCAAGGAAGCAGGGTGGAAGAAAGGAAGTCCCTTGCTTATGATTCGGTGGAAAAGTGGCTCCAATCTAATAAAGATGTTTATTTAATTTAATAGACAGTTGGCAGAAAAGGTTGCAAATGAAACCCGCAAATAGGAAACAAAATAAAAGACTAAGCACTTCGTGCCACAGCGCTTGCTACGGCCGTTGCCGGAACGATGTCGATCATACTGTCAATGACTTTTTATATTTTCAGTGCAGTTCATTTGCCGCTTCCACCATTCTTCAGCTCAATCGAGCGTTGAAAAGGGGGGGGGGTCCCTGTTTTGCCCAGTGCGGGAAAGCATGACGGACATGAAAGGGTTTTCAGCGCATCGTCAGCACTGAAGGACTAGCGACCGTTGAGTCGAAAATTAAATTTTCCGCCCCGAGATTCCCCTGACCCTTTGCATTTTCCTCCACTGCTGCTGATGCACTCGCCGCTTTTTCTCTGCAGGGTTTTGGTCAGTAATAGAAGAACACGATACGCGACGGGCAGAGCTTGTAAAGCGCAAACGGGGAAAAACTTTTCTCTCCCTGTGCACCGGCGTGGCGGTGTGCGTTCTGTGGCAACCAGCTAACCCGCACCCCCGAATTTTCCTCTGTACCGTTGCGCTTTGAACTCTTTGTCCTCCCCCTGAATGGCCATCGAAATGTCCGAGCGAAATCGCGGAAGACTTCAGGTGGCCAGAAGTTGCGCCGTGAGTTTTCGTGGGAAGGAAAAACTTTTCCGCCAAACGGTGGGGGGGGGGCGCACGGTGGCTCATTTTCGTTTGAATTCGGTAGTGAAGTTTTCCATTTTTCATGCTTCTGCTGGCGGTGGTGATATTGGGGTGAGTGCCGCTTTTGTATTCCGCTCGTCGTTAGTGTCTTTAGACAAGTTTTTTTTTTGTTCCCATGACCAGACGCTCGCCTTGTTTCTAGTTAGTGTTTCGTCGGCTACGGTTCGAGGGTTTTCCTTCGGTGTCTCGTTTTTCGGGGACCTTTCAATGCCGTCGCACGGTGCGAGGTCATGGCATGGGAGTGGTGTTGAAATCGGGCCTTCATCATGTTTAAACTTCTGGGCGCTAGTAAATTGTTGTTAGCCGTGCACGTGCACTCTGCGGTCGAAAGGGGCGAGTGCGCCGACGGGATGAGTGACGCTGAGCGGCAGATAATTATTAGTGGCAGACAACTAAAAGCAACTGCGGCACAAGATTTTGGGTAGGGGAGGGAGGATGGGGAAGGTGTAGGGAGGAGGAGTTTAAGAAACTCGTTGACGGTGTAGCGGTTTGATGGGTCGATTAAATGGTTTATAACCTTGCAACACGGTGCAATACAGCCACGAAGGATGAATAACCGAACAAAATCTTCTCGAGACGATCGTTACGAAAAGTGTGCAGCGTTGAAGCGACTTACAATTGTTTTTGTTTTTTTAAATATAATCTTAACATTAAAACGGTGTATTTCTATTTCTTGTTAGCGGTGAAACAGTGCCGAAGATGAATTTCCATTCTTCTATTGTACCCATCTTAATTCGACAGATGTCTTTTTGGACGATGAATTACATTAGTTCACCATTTTGCCAGACAAAAGGTGACATTTCATCCCCTTTGTTCATGACTGACCGGTCATGTAATTTTTAATGAATGGTTCGTTTCGGTCCGTCTTTTGTCCGTTGATTGACCGTACAATGCAGCACGGGTGGGACAGATTATTCGCCCGAAATTACCTCATGACTGTGTAATGAACACGGCGCGCTGTACAAAACGGCGAAAGACTAGCAAAAGCAGCAAAAACCAACGAAACATAACATCATCTTTTGTTATTTTTACTACCCTTCTCTTACCCCTCCCACACGCTCTGTCCCCACCAGACAGCTCCCTTAGGCTTTGTTGGGTAATGTTGATCGTTTTAAAATTGACATTCTCTCGACAGTGGGGCTTTTTTTTTTGCTTCCCCTGCTGAATGCAATTTATGCTCGTTCATGCGTAAAATGTTGTACAAAGGCTCAAATTGACGAAGGCCGCCGCCCGTGTTTCGCTTTTTTTTTCGTTTAGTTTGTTTTTTTGGTGATGCTAGCGACCGGGTGAGACAAAAAAACGGTGAACGAAACTAAAAGTGTCTCAAGCAAACAAAGTGTCAGCCCGGGAGGCACAAATGAGGAACCGATTTTCTGGCCGTCCGTGTGTTTTCCGTGGTTATGTTTGCGGTTGAAAAACGCAAGGTGTGGACCGGTCCAGAACGAGCGACAGTGCGAGAGTTGGGAAAGGAAAGGTTAATAAAGCGAAAACAAGATAAGGGAAAAGAAAAAGACACCGTATAACAGAGAGCGTGGAAAATTGGGAGAGGAAAAAAAAGTTGAGCTGGCGCAGAGTTTGAAACTGACGCAAACACACAAATACAAAGCTGCCAGATACATAAGCACAAAGAAATCGCAGTGGACAGGAGGGTGTCTGGTGCCTAGAAGTCCAAGCGAAGGAAAAGGACAGAATTGTCAGAAATTATGCCACAAGAAGAAGTAGAGAAAGCCAAAGAAAAACAGCGGCAAAAAAAGCGCTCCTGCCCGAACTCTGAAAAATACCACATTGTGGAAAATGGGAAAAATGCCAACCTTAATCAAGGCGGACAGGACAGCTGTTGCCACCGTTTGGGCACCGTTACTGGCA
This sequence comes from Anopheles epiroticus, assembly GCA_000349105.1. Classification (NCBI taxonomy): domain Eukaryota; kingdom Metazoa; phylum Arthropoda; class Insecta; order Diptera; family Culicidae; genus Anopheles; species Anopheles epiroticus. The sequence continues at coordinate 133,431 of KB670414.1, forward strand.
CAATGTCAGTCGGCCTACAACCGCAATCAAGTCAAACATGGTCACGAGGTTTGACGGTGACTTTTTTCAACTTTCCTCGATGTGTGTGTGTGTGTATCCTCACACGCTGGCTCTCCCTGTCCAGCTTTCTCTCTCTCTCTCTCTCTCTCTCGGTGTGTTTGGTGGCCTGTGGTTAATATCGTGAATAGCGCACAATCGACCCCCGGGATGATTATCATTACGAAGGAGAGCATCGTCTATTTTCCTGCTGGTCATACCGTGTTTTTTTTCCTCTCTTTGTCGCCGGCCTACCCGATGCCGGAGGAAAATAGCGTTTTCGCTCCCATGCTGCAGGGCTAAACGATTGACGACCGTTGCTTTTTTTGTGCGCGGCTGTGTGCAGCATTGAGTTTGAAACATGTAAAAAAAAAGTAGGAAACCTTGCCAAGGCTGGTCATCCTCGTGGGTGGGGAGGGATCGGGCACAGGCTGTTATTTGGTGACCGCATGCTACAAAGGCGCACCGAGTGAACGACACCGTCATTACTATTAGTATCGTGCTTGGCATCATTTTGTTTTACAATTATTTGATTGGGGCAGTGATTTTATTTTACTCTTCACAGAACAGGCAAAACTGTTTCCTGTTGTTAGTTGAATCAGTTTTAGCATTCTTGATTTTTCAGCGTAAAGTAGGAAAACAATTCCCGAGCATTCTTCTTCTTCACGTAACGACCTACCAGTTCCCGTTGGCCATTTCTGGCTAACGAAACATATTATACCGCGTAGTTGAATAGTTATTCCTCGCAACGGGTGAGCAGCCTGGATGGCATTTGACACCCGGTCCCGTCAGGTGTAAAGACCGTCGCTGCAGTCGTCTCCACCACCTAAACGCGCCAATTCTGGGCAGTGAAACATATGATTTTGGAAGCTATAATGCTCAAACAAAAGCTCAAAATGGTTACGATTCTAAGAAATTTCGATTTGCAATGCTTAGCCCGACATTAGCCTAACTGGAAAGTACAGAAAGCACTCTTTGAATGATCGCCACTTTCCAACTCACTTTAACGTGATGTCTCAAAATTTGGAATTTCAATTTAAAACTTTGGTACTTCAGATCAATCCCTTCAGCTGTGTTATCTGCATAGGTCACACATTGACAGGATAGACAAAATATGCATATGTGGCATTAGATGACAATTTACAAAGCTGGCTAGACGATCCAATAAAAAAAAAGGAATTGACCGACTCCATTATGTGCAGCGCAGAAGCCGTACCCGACTTGCTCGATAACATCGCTGGAATTTTCGGACAACGGTTTCTAAACCACTTATCAAACAAAGTCCAACCACCTCGCAAAACCTCCACAAGAGCGTGTGTGTTTGTCACTGCTTGGAAGGTTGTATAAAACATTTAGATAAAATCTGAATCACCTCGAGCACGTGGCCAGCAGCACAATGTGCGAGTGTGTCCGTGTGTCTGGAGTGGCGTCCGGTGTTCGCCATTCGGGTCGATAGCCGACGACCGCAGCACTGCGGACAGAAAGTGAAAAGGCAGCATTTTTCACCAGCGACACACCAACACGCTCCGTTCAGCTCGCACCGCAGCACGAAAGCTCTCTCAACTGGACGTCACGGTTTCGTGGATGTGCAATGTAGGGTGACCAGATCGGACGCAATCAGGATAAGATTTCGACACCGGTGTCCTTCTGGTGGGGACACCCAAAATTAGTGTGGGAACTTTAAAAGCGAGCCCGTCTAAATGCGGAACAGGAGCAAGCCGGTTGGAGTCTGGGCACGCCCGGCATCGAAATAACTTTATGATCCATCCTCCCTGCCCTGCCCATCGGGAGTTTGTCTCGGCCGGACGGAAACGGTTTGTGGGACCGTCCAGAAGATTTCACCCCCGAACAAAGGTTAACCGTGCTGGTGCATGGTGTCCGGGATGGCGCAGTGCGGTAGAGAATATCGAATATTGGATATTTTCTGGTCGATTCACATTGCCACATGTTTTTGGGATGGAATGTTCGTTCGCACTCTTATGAGTTTTTGGGCGGTTCCGCTCCGTCCCTCGACTTTCCTTTTCCCCTTTACACAGCGTTTACACAAGGTAGGCCATTAAAGTCAATCCCTTTTCAGTTGGGGAGGGAGAGAGAAGTGTAGGGAATCCAAACGATGAAGGCTCAAAGAAACACATTCGCCTGGAGTGATCTCACCCAAATAAAAAAAAAAAACGCACCACTAACTTCATCCGGCGCATCCCAAGTGTGATCGTGCGAGAATGTGCACCGGAATTCCAGCCAAAGACGACACCGCGTATATCAATCGCGCGCCTCACACACGCCGTAGTGAACACGCCCGGAGCGAGTGGACCGGATGACGACAACGACAGCGACGACCGGCAGAGGAATTTATTATTTTAACGTCTTCAATATGCATATCGCATGGGATGCGGACTCGATCCCTTCGTTCGGACGGCACCGGATACGCCGGATGAAGCTCGAGCGTTTGGACGTGACTGAAATGCCACAAACATGCAGAAAGGGTGAGTGCTTTTTGCCAAAGGGGACGTTTAACAGCAAAAAGACAACACATATGAAGAAAACCCCCGAAAATGAAACATTCTAACACTCTGCGCACGGAACGGGAGGCCGGGAGCTGGGAAATAAAGCTGAAAATGGCTTTGCTCGGTCGGGTTTTCCGACTTTGACCGTGGCACCATGTGTTGGAATCATTCGTTCCGTTTTATCTCTTTTTCGGTGGAAAGAACAAGGGTGATACATTTGGGAGAAGTTGTGAAGGAGCAGATACATCACCTTGACACAACAAGAACGATGCGGTTTCCCGGGGCTTGTTTGAGAGAGGGGAGCGCTTAGGTTGCAGAAACTGTGAGCAGAGCATAAAGAAATAATAAATTCAATCAGAACCCATCATTGAACAGGCTTGCCGTGCTGTTGTGGTGATACGACGAGCGCTAAAGATGTTTTGAGATGTTTTCTAATATAATAGAATATTTGTGATGCAATGATACAGGGTTAGTTTACAAGCGTTTGAAGCATGGGAGAGAACTCTTGACGATCGTTTCAGCTGTTCTATAGGATCTTAGCTTTCATATGACAGTTCTGAAAAGTAATCCTAAGTAATACTTTCCTATCTTTATTTTACGCTCACCTAACTGATGTACTCGTAAATCCGTTGCCAAGTTTTATTAAAAGAACTCTTTTTATAATATTTTTGAGTTACTATAATTATCTTCAGCCATTTTGATAAGCTTGAATTACTCATTTTCATGAGTTAATGCTCCTTAAACAAACGAAATCATAGTTCTATCTATTACATGAAATTGATAGTTTTAGAAATAATCGAGCAATTATCAGAGGAGAAGCATCGTTTCCATTGTGTGTCATGGACATACAGGTCATGAAGACGCCAAGAGAACAAATTCTTGTCATTTCAAAGTCACTATATGCTTCAAAGTTTACAGTGCAAGAGTAACGAAAAGCCATATGTGTGGACTTCAACTATGTTCTAACGCAAGAGAAAAACCATCCTTTCCCGAAAAGGTCTGTTATTGCATGCCCCTTGGAAAATTGCAACATTCCATCGAGCGTATCGAAGGGGTAGGCAATCAGTGTACGATGTGTGCGGCTCTGTTATTAAATTCCAGTCCAACTGGTTCTTTCCTGAAAGATGGATGAGTTTAGCAATATTGCCGAAGGGAATTCACTTATTATTTAATGCTGCTTCCGCATCAGCAGCAGCCTTAATTGATCGATCCGCAAGGAGAAAAGCTGTTTAAATGTTGATTTTCTTCGTCTGTAATTCAACCAAGTGCAAGTGAACGACACGTTCGACTGTCTGCGAGATGCGGTTAACATTCGTGTGCTGCACGAAATTCGGTAAAAATAAATCACACGCTCGGACAAGTGACACTTTCAAAAGCAGAAACACGCAGCCGGATTGTCAGCGAGATTATTTCCCCTGTCACGCTGCTAACGATCGGCGCGTGGATTTTACGTTTCTCCGTTACCGAATGTTCCAAACTGTCATCTGCTGCTAGTGGTGCAGGAAATGTGCATCCCAGCCTCGAACGCCATCGATTGACAAGTAGTTCTGGTGGCGGTGGTGTTGAAGGTGGATTTTTATTGGAACAGGCAGGCAAGCGAGACCGGCAAACGAACGATCGACGAAAAAGCTCGGTGCCGAAATTGAGTCACAAACCAGCTAGAATCTAAGTGAACCTTCCGGGCACGTGTTTCGGCAAGAACGGATACGCTTTTCGGTTGCAAATAATATGCAAAGGCGGAAGGAGATGAACGAACGGAATGCACAAGCAAAAGGTGCCATCTCTTCCGATGGAAGTGAAACAAAAGAGCTTGCGCTAGAAGGCAGCCGGACGGGCGGAAGTATAAGGAGACATATGTAAATAAGATATCACGAAATGGAAACCGCATTGCCAGTACGCGAACCTGCCACGACGGTGCAGATGCAGTCGCATCTGACAGTGCAATCCTTTAACTGGATTGGTGGCGTGCGCGGTCCTACCCGTCTATGGCCGGCCATTTTAAGCAGCGCTCTTCGCAATGGGAGCAGCAGTGGTAGTGAACGGGGTAAAAGAACCCTTCGCTGGGTGCAAGGACGATTTTCCTTTTTGCCGATTCCTGTGTAAGGCGGTACCATGCGGGCTGCATTCACGAGCAATCGCCTGTGGGGTGTTTTTTCTCAAAAAATGGCAAACGTTTGGGCTCAATGCAGATGCAGCAACACCCTTTGTGGGTGTCTGTTTCCCAAGAAAACTCTAGCTTGATCCTTGAATCGATGGGATTCGCTTCAACTGCGTTATCGGCGTTACGGCTTCACTTACGCCAAAGCAAAACCAAGCTTCGCACCCACTTCGGCCGAAAGAAAACGGAACCCTGGCCTGGTGGTCGGTTTTCGTACAATTCTTTGAGTCGCGGCTTTTACATCTTTCTTAGAAAATGGGATAGTTCCCTCCACTCTTCCCTCTCTGTCACGCTCGCTGCCTTTGCCACACGCTCGATGCGTTCACGGTTTTGTGAAGGATTTCTCTTTATCTTGCGCCTTTCGATGCATATGCATGACGATGATGCAATGCGAAACCCCTGGCAAGCAATTGCACTGCCAACATGTGGTCACTAACCATGGGGCGCGCCAGTCCCCGGGGGCGACTGTGCAGTGCAATCTCAATTTCAGCTGCACTGGAACCGCACCGGATAGAACACACGTTTCCGCCCGTACACGTTTCGCACTTTCGGCGCTGCTGTTTGGGGTTGTTTCATCCAACCCGAAGAAGCGGAAAGCGAGAAATCTCCTCCTCCAGGGCGCACATCCTTAATCCAAGCCCAAGCACACAATCTTTCCGCTTGAAATCGGTCGCCGACGACCGAGGAATAAGTAAATGAGCGAATGAAAGGCAACCTCCGTGGCTCGAGAGAGAGAGAGTGAAAGAGAGAGAGAAAAAAACACCGAACGAACGAAACGGAAACGAATACTCACATTATGCTTCCAGACCACTTTGTATGCGGACGGATTTGCATTCACTTTACATTCAAAGTACACGTCGTCCCCCTCCTCGATGTCCTCCGGGTTCATGTTGATGCCGAGCTCCAGCTTCAGGGTGGGCAGATCTGGAATGTTTAAAGCACGAGTGAAACGGTCAGCAAGCTGGTGATGGAAATTGTGCAGGAATTTATTGGGAAGCTAGGGGAACAGGGACGTTGATGACGGACCATATTTCCCTGTGTGGCCATTCAACATTCGGTGTTGGGTGTGGTATGGCTACTGTGTTGGTGCGGCATAGAATCAAATATTTTTCATATTTTTATTAGAGCAGCACTGATTTGTTTGTTTCAGAAATTTATGAAATATATTAAACATGTATTTACATCTCATGGGTCGTAATTTGTCTTTCAAATTTTCCGTTTTTGGTCTTTCAGATTTTCAATTCCGTTTCTAAACGAATACTGAGTGTGTTGCACCGCAACCGATTCTTTCTACCCGTGACTTAAAAAAATGTATTTTAGCGGAATTGGTTTTAACACTTTATTGCAATTCTTGCGCGCTAAAAAAATACGTCTTGCGTTTTCGGGTTTGTCGAACAATATGCCCGTCATCCTCCCGCCACGGTCATTGATCCTACGAGCTTCGGTTTTTCTCTCAATGTTCGGTTTTTGCCATTCGTCGATCTATCCCGAAATGATCGGCAGCGCCCTTTATTGCGCAATAGGATCCAAAAAGCTATATTTTTTAAATTAACGGTTGACAGAGTCAACAGATTGAATAGCTCGATAGATTGGATAGAGACCAATCCAACGCAATTTTGAACTCACTTTCAGGAACAGGTTAGTCTTTAAATCTTTTAAAGTCTTTAAAAGAATGTTGTACTAATTTCATGCCATTTTATATGAAAATTGAAGTGATCTAATAATCAGTTAGTTTGATTCCCCTTTTTCGTTTAATCAATATCACTTTAATGAACGTCTGTGGCCCTTTTGCAAAATCTTCCATTGAATCTCTCTCATTGTTTAAAAAGAAAATTCCATCTGAACTCCATTCCATTCTCCCACCCAAGTACACAGCTGCTTTTGATTTGTTTTCTGCCAGCTTGAACCTCGGCCAGACGGTCGCCGGGGGCTGCCATATCGCGTCCGTTCCTCACGCTCGGATTATTTTGATCCAATCGCGTCCGAGAAAAAGGGCAACGCCAGCGCAGCCAGAGGGCTATCAAAACAATTCCGAAACGCAATGTGATTCTTGCAAATCCGCTGTTCAAACAATTGCAAACACCACTCGCGCACCACCACCGGTGGGGAAGCTATCCCGCAGTGTCCCCTGTCCCTGTTGCCGGCTGGTGCGGGCTAATGCGCGAATATCCTGCTGCGACTGAATTGCGGCTCAAGCCACCCGCGAGATATGTTTATTCCGTCGGGCGGGGCGTGCAGAAAGTGTCAGCTAGACTAAAGTGTCTGCAGCCGTTGTCACGGATGTCACGCGGGACCGGGTACTGGATCAACAGCGCGCGGTTAGCTTCGTGACCGTGAGACCATCGCAAGACCGTCGCAGCCAATCTCGCCGCTGCATATGATTCCGGGGAGCTGTCGGGCCTGCCATTATTTATGGTTGTTTTGCATGATATCTGTCGCTTTTGTTGTCACCATAAATATGATAAAATATTTTTCTTCCCCCTCCCCCCCAACTCTACCGCACCGTGCGCTATTCGTTCTCCTCTCTTGGCGGTACACCAAACCTCGGCCAAAGGATTACACCAGTCCATTTCTCACGCGTGCTTAAGCCCTTTTTATTGAGCTTTGCTCGGTGCCTTTCGGAGCCGGAATGACCGGAACCGTCCTCCATTTCGGGATGCTTCTTTCCCGACCGTTGCGTGGACCTTTGCCTTCCTCGCGCTCTCCACAACCGCCCACGGCTCCTGTTCCTTCCCCGTTTTTGTTGAGCAACCAGCGCGGTGGAATTTGAGCAGAGCAATTTGAGGTTTTGATTTCGGTGGACAGCAATTTTTACGGGATTTGCATGCCCAACTTCTTGGAAAAAAGGTTCGCAGCGGGTAAAAACCGGACACCGGGTGGATTGTGACAGAATGATAAATACCTTGCGGACTGCCCGGTGGAGCCGGGCCGATGTGATCGCGTTGCGGGTAGAAGACGGACAAACCTTATAATGAAATGCTTGACCCACGAAAATGTTGTATCAACTGCACTCATGTGGTTGGATGGATAGCTTTAGCAAATTGTTTGAGCAATAATGGTTGCCTTTGATGTGGCATTACGATGATGACACAAAACTCTTTAAGTTTTGATGAAATTTAATCTCACACCCTCTTTATCATCATCCATTCAACTTCTACCAGTAAGTGCAGCTTTATTGCTGCGGAAAACTCATTTCCTTTACAGCTCGTATCGCTCAACACGTGCCATAAATCTTGTCGCTCGCTAATTACGTCGATTACTTGTCCCCTTCGCCCATTCAACTTTTCCATTTTTCTACCGCAGGCACACACATGCCCAGTCGCTTCGAAGATTGCGAAAATCTGTTGCTAATGTTCGGTTGAGGCAATGAGCTCAAGAGTTTTTCCTTCGGTTTTTCCTTTCATCCGTTATGACCGAAATGACATCACGCAGTCCAGGGAGTGGGTTGAAACGCTTCCCCCCACCTCCACCGGTAGCAGCGCCATCGAAAGCTTCCACATCTGTTCCACTTGTGCAGCAGCTGCCGCTGCTTTGCGGACAAAATACATCGGCATGTCACATCAAAACCGCATAAACGTCGCCAGCCGTCCCCGCCTGGCAGGGCGGGCGATTTAGCGAATCGCTTATCAGCCCGCCATCAGCCCCAATCGAACCGAATATCCACCGTCTCCCGCTAGGAAAAAAAAAGAAAACTTCTGCCGTCAATCTGCATTCCGCTCACGGCTGCCAAGTTAACGATCATGGATGCAGGATGGCGCTGAGGATTATGTGTGTGTGTGTGTGTGTGGTGACATGGTTCTACTCCACTTCCCGCCACTTCTGCGTTCGCCTTTCTTTTCCACGTGGGTGCTTTCTTGTGCATCTGGGGTGTAGTTTTCCCACCCTTGTGTGACGATTTAAGCGTATTTTTGCCTTTGCGAAGTAGCCGCTTCGAGCCCCAACCGATGTCAGACAGGCTGACGGTAAATTGCGGATGATCGTGTCAGCTTTTCCCGGGGATGGCAGACATTCGCAGTTTGCTAGCGCTCTTTTTTTTTCCACCAACCTACCTTCCCTCCACACGTTGCCCCAAGGGTGAGTTCAGGTTGAGTGGCACTCAGTAAAAAGTCACTTGCTTGTCAAATGCTGTGTCGGGGCTGGCGTCCGTGATGGGCGCTGGGAAAACACGGCACTTGCTTACCGTTAAACCGGAAGCGGAACACGATTTCCTTGTTCCTTTGCCCGCATTGATGTTCAGTGTGTCTTTCTGTAGCTTAGCGGCCCTTGGCCGGGTGTAGTCAAATGGTGGCGGCAGGTGACGAACGAAAACTTCTTCCATGACTCTCACCCCCCCCCCCCCTCCCCCCTCTTTCCTTATGTGCTGTCAACTTTGTCATTAGCAACTTTCGGACGCACTTTATCCGCTCCGGGGAGGGCTTGCCGGATTTTCACGGGTAAGGGGTTCTCTTCCGGGGCGTGCCTGAACGACCCTTACAACCGATGGTTTGCCGACGGTTTGCTCTCACGGGACGCGTTAGTCAGCAAATCAAAGCGGATCAGTGTAAAAGCCACAACATTTCAGCCGCATTGGATGAATGTGCCCTGAGACTCTTGCTTCAGGTGTGGATAATGCTGCAAAGCGAAGGCAACATACCTTTTCACACGTGAACGAGTGGATAAGTGAAGCGTAGCCCTTGTTTACCTTGTTGCTTCATGCGCTGCGAACAATAAATCCATCTCGCTCGATCGATCGAACAGCCACCGTCGGTCGCTGGGACGCTTGGGCGAGGTTTTCCCTGAACGAAACGCACCGCAAGCGCAAGACGCTGTCACACTGCTTGTAAAGTGGGTGGAAAATTGTACTCGCACAAGCGGAAGAGAACGGTAAGGAGGAGGGGAGGCGTCAGCGGGAAGACAGCCAAAGAGTTATGGGACCAATAACGATACTGTGCGGCAACCCGTCCTTCCGTGCAACGCTAGCCAGTGCAGAGCCCGTCGCAGTGGCAGAGGAGTGGCAAGATTAATTTCAATTTTCCACAACACGATTCTCAACGACTCGTGACATGATGCGCTTTCGGTGTCATCATCATTATCTACGCTCGGTGGCTTCTTTCGAGACGATGCCGAAAGGCGAATGCACCGTGTGTATAGGAGATTGCGCTTTGTCCGGGAACGGGACCGGAGCGGGATGTGGCCTTGCGTGACGCTATTTATCTTTCCCAGTTCCGGAAAGAATGCTTTTCCGAACGAACCGGTTCGAAAAAAAAAGAAACCCACAAAAGCTGCTCGTTTCCTGCTGGAACGTGGAACGAAGGAAACCGGAGGCAACATAAATCGTGGACAATGTTTTCGTTCGCTTGTGGGAAGTGGGAAGTGAGACTCCGCTTTTGGTTGCTTTTCACTTTTCACGCTGCTGCGCTGCTCGGATCACTTTTCGTCCGCGGGCGAACATCAAAAGCATAAAACGCTCAAGCAGCGAACGTACCGCAGTTGGAATCGTCGTCGATTTAGCGATTTGATTACGATCCATTTGAGACGGTCTTAAAGTTGATCCACAGAATAGTGGTGTTGGTGGTGGCTGTGCTGTTATAAGCACGTCGAAAATCTGCGTCCAGTTGTTTTGATGAGTGATGTCAAAAGTTTTGGGCGTAAAACTGGGGGACGAAAATCAACACCACAAGCTGCGGACGAAAAAGGACGTTGGGGTGATCGTTAGGGTTGCACACTTGAAGCGGAAAGTTTTCGCCTGCCAGGAATTTATCCCAGAACTTTCTGCCTTGGAGGAAGTTGGTTTTGATGGAATGCGCACGGTTGTAGCGTAATCGATTTTGCTCCATAATGGGGTAATCGTACTGGACGCTGTGGCCATGATATGTACGTAGGGAGAATTTGTTGGAAAAAAGTGGTCAACTTTCATTTTTCAAATAAATCTTTCGCTTAGTTATAAGATGATAAGTTCCATAATTTATAGGTTGGTTGGTTGAAAGATTTATAGAGGTTTTTGACCTCAAGGGTCGCCTGTATATAGTTTATAGGTGATGAATAATAATGATAGAAAAAGTGACCCTTACAGATGATGCTAAAAGAAAAATTGTTTGAATTGTTAAAAATTAAATAAACCAGTTTAATTTTTTTGGGTTGCGTGATTAAAGGATGTCTAAAAAGATCAAAATAAAAGCTTTTTTGTAGTAGTTATCTACTAGCTACTAGAAGAAACAGACTCTAAACTCATCCGGACTGTTCGTTCGTAGTAAAATCTTTCTCTTCTACTACTTGAAAAAAATAAGTATAGTAAACCAGCAATGAAAAAAAGCGTTGACCTACTGTGAAGTTGTTTAGTCAAGAAGAGAGGATCGCTTAATTCATAAACCTTTTACAATGTTATTTAAGCTTGCATAACAAAACTGTAAATAAATGCATAGAATATAACAATCACGTTTACCACGTTTATTTTATGAAGGGTTTAATTTATTTTGAAATCTTAATTCAAATTTAATGAAACTTATTCAAACATATGTTCAAGCCCGAATTCCCTGTAGTTTAAACCCAGTAGTGTGATTTCAGTGAGTAATTTTAATTTTTAATGTTATATGATGATTATTAAAAAGTAATATAATTATAAATTAAATGTTGAAATATCATTTCAATACACCATGAAGATTATTTGTTTACGCAAATGACATATCATTGTTTACCTATCTTACGAACTGTATTAGTCTTGTTCAGTGTTAAATTATTTTCATTATTTTCTAGATTTACAATATTATCCATTGATGCCTAAAAATCATCAGCCAATGAGAACTTATTTAACTGGGTTTTCACCCTTTTCTCTTCTATGAAATAAGCTTTAATAATCGTTTATCATGTTTATTATTCGACTTTGAACCACTCATTTTATCAATATTTGTCATAAAATAATTCATCACTTATTCACTCGTTATCGATGTCAAAAATTCATCATCCAATGACAATTAAATTGACCGGTGGTGCCCCTTTTACTCCCTTATCACATAAGTTTTAATAATCCTTCCTGTACGTTACCGAACAGCCAGCTTCCTTCGTCAACTTTCCGGTACGCGTGGTGCGTCTGACGTCCGAACCCATCAACACCTTATAAAGAGTGTCATTTCGAACAGCTTCTACCTATAATCGAACCAGCATGATGACGGTAGCAGCAGAAGCAGCAGCAGGTGTCCCCTGGTAGGGATTCTCGTACGAGGGGAAAGAACTATTCCGAAGCGTTCCCCTGTACGAACACTGGCACCGGTTGGTTCGTTTCTGATGTGGTTGAGAAGCTCCCGAAAACCATCCCTGTCAACTCGCGTGTTCATCGAAGTACTCTCAAACGCGCACCCACATACACACCGCACGGGTTGCTGCGGGTTGTGGGTGTGAAATAGGAAAAGTTTTGTGCGGGAAAAACTTTCCACCTTCCTCCGTTCCTCCCTCATCTATGCTACCATCGTTGCTGGTGTCAACGATTCTTGCACCCAGCACCAGTCCAAGCCCTGGGCGGTACGGTTCTGTGCGCTTCCGTGAAGTGACTGAGATTTCTAATCGTACGGTTGACTTCCCGCACGGTATTTGTGTGGGGATGGTGCTTCCCTTGGTAAAACATGAACCGGCTCTTAGCGCGCACATGTCAACTTTTTCTTCCCACCCGACCAGCTGCCGGCAGCGAAAGTGGCTGGGACAGGTTGGAGGTTAGAAGAAGCAATCAAAAAAACAAAAAAAAAAACCGTTGGGAAGACGAATAACGTCCCAAACTATTCTATCAAACAGCACTCTGCCGCATGAATCTTTGCTGCAAAACCGTCCGTTCTGGTGGGAAGGGAGAGGGGGCGAAGAAGAAAAAAAAAGCTGCAAACCGTGCCGGATCATTCGCAGGCAGCATCAGCTTTCCGAAACCCATGAATGGAAAGTAGATGGATCGAGCGAAGAGAAAAGGCTCCCCAGCACCCCAGGAAATGGAAAAGAAAAACACCAAAGTAGGGTGAACAGGAGACACAAACACACACACACACACACACACTCTCGCTCTTTCATGAAGCTAAAAAAAATTAAGGACCGGATGTGGAACTATGTAGGTTTGCCATGTTTCCACTCCGCTGCACGGAGCGACAACTCCAGGGCATACGTACTTTAACGGGTGCTTGATGCGGGTTTGAGAGCAAACTTGGATGCCGTGTATACCAAGCTCTAGTGCACGAAAAAAGCGAAAAAGGTAGAATGCGAAAGAAAAAGAAACTGCAGCACACAGGAACAAAAAAGGTTCTATAATACCCGGCCATGATACTCGAATGATATGGAACGAAATTAGATTAGAAGTGAAATGGGTCCTTCCCTATCTAGGCGGGCGAGTTCCTCCAATGGTCGCAGGGTTACATGTGGTGTGTGTGTGTGATTTTTTCTCTTTTTTCCCCGCTCCTTTCGAGTGCTTCAAGTTAACTTCTTCCCGGTGTAGAAAAAAAACAACACGGTCAGAAAAGAAACGAATCAAGTTTCCGGCTTCTTGACCTCGATGCCTCAATGCCGTGCTGACCGGAATAGGGACAGAAACGGAGCCCCATTGGTGTTGGATTTTGTTACGCTTTAAGGTGGACTATACCTTTTTAACCACCGAGATACCGTCCCTCTGTCATGTTGCATAAGTAGCACATCCCGTGACTTACCCCCCGGGAAGCCAACGCTATTCTGTTCTGCGTTGTCTTAAAACTGAAGGACGAGGGAGTTGCCCAGTGGAAAGGGTTTGTTTGGATTTCATCATCATTACGACCGCGCTTGGTGCACGCTGGACGGTGAGATGTAATCAAATAGAAATTAAATGCCATCCAGCTGGAAATCTCAATTCCAACCAGGCCTAGCACAGGACAGCTTCGATCTTTCACATGTGTCGATGCCATCTTGAGCCTGTCGGCTGATGTAGAAGAAATCGGAAGCAGCATCCGGTAGCGTCCCGTTCTTTGAGCGTGAAAGGAAGCGTCGGTCTAAGCGAACGATGTGGGTGAAGCAAGTTGAATAAATTTGTCCGAAAATTGGATTGTGTTTCGAACGAGTTCGATCACACCGAAACGGACGGTGCCCCCTGTCGAGTCGAATCATGCACCCCGGATGCTGTCCGTTGTGGTCCCCGCTAGTTCCACGTGTGCTTTAGAACGGGCCCATCCCATCAACCGAACCGGATATTGGACGGGAGAGCAGATTTCAAGTGGTGCTTGATCCGACCCTAACACGCGTGCGCGTCCGCGCCCGTCGGAAGTTTAAAAGTTGCATGAAGAACCTCGGATGGGGTAGCGTTTGATTCAAAATTAACACACCAATACACACACACCCACCCACACACACAGTTGGTGGACCGAACCGAATGGGTCGATCATCCGGCTGTGCCACGGTCATCCCCACAGCGGTGGCTTTTCTGAGTGGACACGATCGGATGACATAGCTGAAACTGACAAAATCAATTAACCTACCGAACGCCACAAAGAGAGAAACAGAGAGAAAGAGAAAGAGCGAGAGAGAGAGGGAGGAAACCCCGGGCAGGAGAATATCCGGGGCAATTTTCGGGCCGGCGGGACCTTGGCGTAGTGGCACAAATTTACCACTAATTGAACAAACTGTATCCGGTTACCTCCCGTCCCGTAGTCAGTGGCCAGCGGATGGCGACGGTTCGTGATGGTCACTCTGGCACGTGGTGGGGAAAGCCATTTCCCGTTGCATTGCTCATTATGTCGCCAATGTTGTCGCTCGCCGGTGGCCACCCGGACCGTACGAGAACCGGTATGGCTGGGACGCAAACCGTAATCAAATTCATGTTTGCGGTTGCATCGGCATGCGGTAGCAATCAGGCGCTGTTGCAAAAGGCTTCGTGCAGCCGTGCCACGTACACCACGTGCGGAAGAGCGACAACCTTCCGACCGGCTGGTGTCCGGCCCGTGTGATGATGAGCAGGGAACGATGAGGCACAGGGAATCGATTGGAAGCGATTGTGACATGCCGGAAAATTAAGCTAGCTAGGTTCCCGGGGCCAGTTTGATGGTCCGGCCACACAGGACGGACGGATGGGCTATGACACACACACACACATTCACACACGTAGCTACATAAGAAAGGGGCGCATTGTGGAGCTGCACTCGGTGGGGATCGGGAACGAAACCGAAGACTTCAGGGCTTCAGGGAAGGATGTACTTTTGGGTGAGTAACGCGGCTCGAAGCTAATTAAATACCATCGTTACGTTCCGACCCTGGGCAGCAATGGAATGCTAGGAATTGCAATTGTACTCTCTGCCACAGCAGTCTTTCTGCGGGTGTGTTTATTGAATGGAAAATGTCACTGTGACCGTGTATGGTGGTGAATCGTATTGAAAGATATAAATTTTGCTCATTTTCAGCACAAGTTGGGGAGCGAGAGATTTAAGTAGCAGCAAAAAGTTTGGATGCAAAGAAAGATTTATGTAGGAATATTTATGCATAGTAAAATTTGTGCAGCCAAACGTTATGATGGGTCTAGTAGAATTGTTATTAAATTTTTCATTAAACATATACAGTATCAATAGAAGTTATGCTATTATTGTTTGATTTATCTCTTCCTCTTGTGGACTTTACTGGCTTGCTAGACTCATTCATTGCCACGTAGTTGGAAAGTCAGCCTTCACTTTAGGTCGCAAAATCAAACGAGTCCAAAACCCGTACTCGACAGAATTTTGGAGATCTCAAAGGCTTACATAACAGTAAGTTGTTGGTTGAGTGGAAATGGTATTGGAGTACAGTTATGATAAGGCCCTGCGTTGTTTCGGCTTACTATCCTGCCATGGGTTCGCTAAGTTGCAGAAGGCTAAACACATTAGTACAGTAGCAGACCTTAACCTTGCTATGGTTGTTAAGTTTTTCAAGAAGAAAAAATACTGTTGAAGAAAGATGTAAAAACTTTACAATGATTACATTTGTTTACTCTGCGATAGAAAAGCGTTTGGAGGAACATTGAATAGGAAACAGCGGTCCTCATACTAACGTAAAATAATTATACACACTATACGCAATCATGCACGATATAATGCTAAAATTCAATTGCAATAAGCTACTGTTGCAGTACCCCTTCAACGTAGGTACTTAAAACATTAAAGTATTGACCAAAAGCCTTTACCCTGTTCCACTCCAACATTTGTACCCATAGTGGAAAGGACCCACCGTGAATAATGCAAAGTAAAGAGTAAAGTTCTTTGACTCCCATCCGCCAAAACTATCTTATCTCTTGCACTGTGTTTCATTTGCAAAACCACTGGAATGTGGTTGGCGGGTTGGTGCCCTCCCTTTTGCTCCCTTTTTCCCGGTATGCGGCAGTAGTAGCAGCAACATTCGACATACCGAAAACTGAGCTTCTCGTTTTCCCTTACACACACACACACTCTCACCCGAAAAACCGCACCATACCGGTGCCGTAATGAAAAGGCAAAAGCCATCTGCCTAGATGGACCCCCAGCGGAAGAGTTATGAAATATGCTCTAATGTGTGAGTGTGTGTGTGTGTCCCGTGGGTACCCCGATGGGATCGTTTCGGGAGCTCGACGGGTATGGTGGATCCCGGTCCATCCAGGGCGGTCGTTTCATCTTCACTACTGTCCCGACTGCGCGGCACAAGCCGACTGTAGAAGCGACCCCGAAAGGGAACCACTTCCAACGCATAAATTAATGTAAAATGTATGTACGGTTTTCGAGCATTCCACTCGCTTTCCCATCCCCGATGCGGGCGTGAGCGTCGACAACGACGAAGGTTTGCACATTAGACAGGGCGGGAGTGAAAGGATACCGCCGCAAGCAGCAGTGGAGAGTGATGATATGATTTTTGCTCTTTCTTCACACCTCGTGTGGAGGTTGCCTGCCCTCCCTACACCGCCATTTTTAAACGAACTTCCGCATAGGCCACAGAACACCGAATCAGAAGTTTCGCTTTTAAGAGTTAATGTAAATTAGTAACAGTAACATCATCATCGTCACCAGGGGGCCCGCATCGGGGGCCCACGCTTAATGACGGCTGGGACAACAAGGACACGCCCGAAAGCCCCTTTTCACCGCCCGGCTTCTCAGCAACACGAGCAAGCCACTTCATGCCCCACAAAGGGAAAAGGGACGGTGAATTATGTGGTCCGAATTTGTAGTGCTCGAGCAGGGAGGTGTATTACGTCCATAAAATATGCCTTTTCGACAGCGAGTTCAACGATGACCGAAAAGGTCCCCTTGTGTGTTTGTGTGTGTGAGTGTGTATGTGGAAATAGACTTTCTGAGAATTTGGAATAGAATGAGGTTTCGTTCTTGGCAAGGGTTGGGCCGTATGTCATTTTTCGTGTTTAAAAATCACTTTTCCTATCACATTACATTACGATGGCAATTTTGTGCTACAAAACGCCGTAATGTATGCAATTTGCATTACGAAACTGACTATTAGCATCTTATTGAACCGTAGTTAGGGTATTAGGTTAAAGTTGTACAACAATATGCTTGGAATAACTATGGGAAACTACGCAACAGAATGAAACGTGTATAGGAAAAAGGGTGAATGGAGAGACTAATTTCTGCTTTAATATTATCAGTCATTCAAAGTAATAAATCAATGTGCTAATTAGCCAGCTAATTACTGGCGAAGTGTTAATAATGGGGGTCAACTACATTCCCACAAAAAGTCACTCAGTCTAGCAAGGGCACATCTAACTGCTTTCTACCACAAAACAGTTGCTTATCTGCTATGAGCTGCCAGCTTATGCTAAACGATGTTCCTGATATAGTTACGAAAAATTCATTAGCATATTTAGCAGTGAAATTTAACAAGTGTAACTACTGTCAAAAAAACCTCGACAAAAAGGCAGTGCCGTAGCATAGATAGAGAGAGAGAGAGAGAGAGAGAAAGAGAGGTTTAAAAAAAAAACTAGAACTAAAAAATATGCAGGCTGCTTAATGCAACACCACAGCAAACTGTTCACCACAGACAGAGCGTGTTTCGTAAATGGGACACTCTCTCGTCGGCGATAAAATCGGTGGCAGTGTGTGTTTTGGTTGTGGCGAGGCTTTTTTTTACCTTTGCCATCTTTTAGCTTCGCTTTTTTTCATTTCATACACACAACTTTCATTTAAGGTGCACGAAAAGAAAAAAAAAACAACAACTTTACTGCCGGAGCATATTCCCCGATGCGACAATTTGTGCACGAAACTGTATCCGCGCCTGTCCTGTTGAGCGAGTGTTTGTGCGGGTCGTTGAGAACGACAACAACATCTTACGTTGGTAGAAGAGGAAAAAAAAGAACTCATGCACGCCTCCAATGTCCTCAATGCAGCGGCCCTACGGTGTCCGCGCGTCCCAGCGTTCCAGATACAAATCATTTTTAAATAAACCATTTAGAAGCGGTAACGCTATCTTAATTTCCCCAGATGCAAATGATTCGCCCGTAAAATGTGTTGCAAAAGGTAAGGTAACGTGCACTGGCACACACAGCTCGGTAAAAACGTAACAGTACAGGGAGAGGCGTCTACAAAAAAAAAAGATTCTTGCACCGAAACGTTTACCGCTGGGACTTGTGGTAGAGTTTTCCTTGGTTTTGAAAGAAAAATAAGACAAGAAACTGGCAGGTACGGTGTCACAAAATTGTCACGAACAGCACGCCGAAAGCACCAATCTGCCTAGGACGTGAAAGAGTGGGCTAACAGGTTGACTGAAAACCAGAGAAGTAGGCTCACCTTTCATCACCACCACCAGTGATGCTTTCCGCTAGGATTCTCGCTGTAGGTTCGCTGTCACAGTGCGAATGCCGGAAACTCATAGCCTGCCGGAACACATTCATAATGATCCCGGGATCGTATAAATCTAGTGAAATCCGATTTAATTTTAATGACTGACAGCATGCCAGCGTGAGGTGCGAAAAGTGTCACACACGGTCGAACGGCCGCAGACTGGAACAAAGCATGGAAGGTTTAGTGCCACGTGCCGTGCCGTCAGTGTCGATGTCCGCAAAGCATAATGAAAGGATAGATCAACGCCGTTTCACTAACAATCTAATGTGAAATTTATGTGTGAGTGTGTGTGTGTGTGTAATCGTCAGTGAAATGTAAATATATTTCCCCTCCGCTACGTTGGGTAAATTTTTCCGGAGCGGTACGGTTTGGTTTCACCTCCTGCGGGAAAATTGTTATTCCCTTACGGTCGTAACCTTTCCGACACTTATCGTGTTGGCACGTCATTTGGTACACAGTGCTTTCCGGGGCTGGTTTTGACAATGTTCTCGGTGCCCGGGGTGGAAAGCGAGTGCGGGAAAAGGGCACGACCTCAATAGTGTACTGAAACAGACGCAAATGACAAATTTATCATGTTCCCGGAAGCAATTAGGGTGTTTTAGCTAAGTTATACAAAAAGTTGCTGCAATGAGGCGGAGGATAATTGTTGCGAAAAATAAATCTTGATTTATGACGATTTATTAGGGCAGGGGAAAGGCCCGAGGAGCTAATTACAAGAAATCAACATGTTCTTAACAATTCAAAACAAATATTTCCACTTGTACTGTTGCTGTCTAGCATCTTAAGCCTTTAGGTATGTATGAGCCTTCTTCAAAAAATAAAAATTCACACTATTTATTTTGTTAGATAAATCCTATCATGAAAGCCAAAAAAATGCTATTACACATTAAATAATTTTAATTTTCATTTCAGCTTGATGGTTTGTAGGAATTACGTTAGATTTGAATTTTGTTTTAGTTTGATGGCTTGCAGAAAATACGAAAAGAAACATATCTTCCACCGCCTTGAGTAAAAGGTGGTGCCAAAATTCTAAGACTTTAGGTCACAGTTGGGATCGAGCAAATGTATGATTAAAAGATAGCATCAAAACTGTTGGCCTAATAGAATTAGACGGAAGTTTCCCTGATTTCCGGTCGGCTGCTTTCGATCAAACTTTGAGTCGAAAGTCACCCGGACGACCAGCAAGCGGGCCGTTCACCGTTGTATTCGCGGTAGAAGGCAGTCATTCGTCCCGCTTGTACCAACGACCTGATCGCGCCGCGTCAAACCGCAAACCATGCCAACGGGATTGAGTTCGCGCGAAAATGGTAAGATTGATTAAATGATTTCCAAAGATTGCAGATACTTTGCCACCGTCTTCACTTGTGATGTGATTTCATGTTCTGCTGCTTACTCCTCCTCCGGGAAAGAAGTACGATCCACTCGACAGCTTTGGCAGCAACAGCCACAAACAGCGGCAAAAAAAAGCGAAACATCAAAACGGAAAGACAAAGTCCCTGTGTGTGTGTGTGTGTGCGCGCGTCGTTAGCCGAAACTGGATCAAGTGTACTTGATTACCACGCCCAGCCCAGTCCCCAGCATCCCCCGAAGCTCTCCATCGCCGCATGGTGATGGATTCATTGTCATCACAAACCGCCCTTAATCAATTCCCGTCCCGGGCCGCGGTTGATTGCGTTCCGGGGACGCTGTTCGATTCAGGGCCGGTCGCGGAAGGTGGATGGAAAACTTTCTGCCCCGAAAAACGGCCCAATCTGATCCGTTTCCCTCCGGCTGGGGCCCGGTTCGGTTCGGTTGGTTTAGTTTGGTTAAGTTTGTGGTTTTCGATCGTCTTTTTAGCGTGCTCGGGGAAGAGGGCACGGGTCTTCGATGCTGCGAACGAGATGCGCTGGGCAGATGGGAAGTAATTTACCACAAAACGGGTTGGTGAGTTTGTTGGTGTGTGAGTTACTATCCGATCTGGGCGTTCTTGTAGGTGAGGTGAGAGTGCAGGAACACTCGCAGCAGTGGGATGAGTTTGGCCCAACGTGTAAACGGGCCATTTCAAGCCCCTTTAAAACAAGTCAACCGTTGCAGTTTTCACCATGACTCTCGCTGGGCTGTTGTGTGCCGTGCGGGAAAAGCCGAACTGCTGCTGCCCTTTTTGTTTCGGGTGGGGGTTCGGTCTCCGGGCTGTGTTTACCCGTTCGGAAAACCCTTTTAATTTATTCGATAGCAACGTACCTTAAGGTTGTGTCACTTTCTCCGTCTCTTTTGCCACTCTCCCTCTCTCTCTCTCTCTCTCTCTCTCTCTCTCTCTCTCTCTCTCGCTCTTCTACACGCTCTCTCTTGGCTCTTGCTTCCATATCAAGTATGACCAGTGGGTGAGTGGCAGCGCTGGGAAATGGGACTTTCTGTGGGATCCTTTTGATCCCGGTGACCAATGTAAATAAGTGAAGTGAGCGAATGTTTGCCTAGCACGAAAAGAACAATACGGGTGGCCGTGGCTGAAACGACCAAATCGTCAACCGTATGGCGCCAGGGCACCTTTTCCGGTCCTACATACAGGTAGTCCTGTTTTTTTTTTGCTTTCTTCTTTTGTATTTTCTAGAAAAGGAAAAGAGTGTGAGTGCGGGAGGGGGGCGGGGGGTGAAGTTCTCGGAAGGGTTGCTCCAAAAGAAAACTCCACAAAAGAAGTGAAATGAGGCTTTTCTTTTTCCCTTTCCTCTGCCATTAAGAAGAGACCGAGTTCAGTCGCCGTAGAGATCGACGGGAAAACGTACCTTTGGTGACATTTAACGTGTGCCCCCCCTCTCTCACCACTTTTAATGGATCCTATCCACCAGCTAGGGTAACGGGCAGGTGACAATTGTCCAGAATAAATTGTCCGTTTAGCGCATTTGCGTTCGCTTTCGTCTCGGTCGCACCCGTACCCGCTTTAATTTCGCTTTGATCGGACCGGACGGGAACGTCCGTGGTTGAGTTTTCCCTGCTGCTTTTTTTTGCTGCCGTATTTGTTCATCGCTTTATCGCTGAAGGCTTTCCATTCGCCGTCAACAGATCGGGGCCGAGAGATTTGGACCTTAATCTCATTTCACCGTATGCCCCCGTCGGAGGGACGGCGCGTTGTTAGCGTGCTTGGAGGCTTTTTCCCCCCATTTTCCACACCGTGCCGTTTCTTCCCAAACCCGAAAATTAAACGTAAATGAAAAGTCCGAAAAGTGCAAAGGTCAGGCAGAAAGCGGTGAACGGTTTGCGTTGATAAAACATTAAATTAAACGACTCATTTGCATTTGCAAAGGTTCGGCCGCTTTCCTCCGCAATTTCCGCGACAAAATCATGACATTTTGCTGTCCTTCGTCGCCGTCGTCCGGGGGCGTGTGATAAGGATACGGGTACGATTAAATGCTCCCCGTGCGGGGTTTACTTACAGAAGACGTTTAATTTCATCGAAGTCTCCTTCGTCCCCCGCTTCACCAGCTCGTTCGTGGCGCGGCAGATTAACGTTTTGCCGTGATCCTCCCGGGTGGGCGTGAAGCTGAGCGATGCCAGTGTGCTGTTGCCATCCTCGGACGTCTGGACGGATTGGCCGAGCGTGAAAGGGAGACAAAAAAAAACATGGGAAAGAAAAGCTGGTTTAGCAGGTGGAATATATCGGAACAGAGAGAGAGAGAGAGAGAGAGAGAGAGAGAGAGAGAGAGAGAGAAAGAAAAAAGGATCAAAATGTACCTGCGAATAGGGAAAGATTAGTGAATGAAAATGTAAATGAAGGTCTCGTGCATGTGCGAAGGGAAAATGGGATTCATCGAGGCGTCGAGGGAAAAAGACATCCCTCCCGCAATCCTCCCTCAAGCAAGATGATGAAGAGAAGACACGCTACAAAAGCAACTCATTATTTATGTGTAGCCGGGTGTGGCAGGAAGGGAAGGAGGAGGAAAAAAACGAGACCGTGTACTGGTCGTCATTTTTTCCGTCTTCGTTATCGCTCCAACTAACATGAAATTCCACCCGAGTTATGATGAAGCAATACAGGTGAGTAATTATCCCTTCCAGACAATAAACACGCGGCCGTGATGCGGCGCACGAAGCAAGGCTCGTAAGGCGAACGGTAGAGCGAATACTGATTTTGAAGGCCTTTAGAAGGTAGCAAAAACAAAAAAACACAGAACCGCGGTAATATGAAGACGGAAGATAAATTGAGACTTGTGTAAAGGAGTATTGCAGCGTGGCAAGAAAAAAAGGGCATGAGTTTCATTTATTAATCTCATCTCCCTCACTGCATAAGACGTGGGCGGGCGGGTTTGATAAATAAGATCTCTTTATCGTACCATCGGAAGTGGAGTAAAATCACGTTCCATGGAGCTGTTAAAGTGAAAGACAGTCTGTTACGCGAGTTACTCAGTTAATGCGTTACCAAAGGCATCTGTGTGTGTGTGTCGATTATCTGTATAACTCTTCAACTTTTTTGTTTACATCTGGAATGGAAAAGTTGCTACAATGGAAGAATATTTTAAATAAAAAAGGGGTGACTTTATTTATTTCTTTATAATCTATCTGTTTAATTAATACTGCCTGGTCGTTATTACCGAATAAACAATCTCATTGTATGAATGCATTACATAATCAAATGCTTGCTTTGGCATTGTAAGATAGTTTGGCAGAAGATTGTTAGAAGGTAGTTTATATTTAAAAAGCTGGCTTGAAAAAGGTCATATAAAACTCTAAATGAACGAATGTTCAACGTCTGTTGGTGAGTCAAAATTCCTTTTGGGTGAAATATATTGTTAAAAAGCACTTTAATAAAATGAAATATATATATATATATGTTATTAAAAGCAATTTAATAAAATGTAATCTCAAGGTTTCTTAAAGAAAAATTACAAATGATACGATTTGAAAGTACAAAAATATTAGTATCAAGAAAAATGAGCTTTACTTTCGATAAATTTGAAGCTATTCGAGTAGCAAAAGTGTTTGTCATTTTATTTTTAAATAAGTCTAAGATGAGGTAACGAAAAGAAAGCTAAGGAAGAGAAAGTTTGAATGATAAAGAGAGAAAGAGAAGGTTGTTCAACAACTATAGTGGGAAACGACTTTCTCAAGAGATTTTAATAAAAAAAAAATTCTCTCTGGAAAGTAGCTGCAAAGTTAACCGGCTTTTCCAAACAGATATCCTAACATATCCTAATAAACTTAAAATGAAAACAGATTACACTGTGTCAGAAGAACGAAGCTTATCGGTAGTTTCTCTTTCAGCTGTTACAAGTTGGGTTTCGCATTGTTGTTTTTGAGCAAAATCCCCTGACATGGATCTCTTGCCAAAAACACTACGGGAAACGGCGAGTGGGGCGTACACACATAACAGCACAACCAGCACAACCAGCACAACCAGCACATGCTCTTGCCCGCAAAAGATGAGCCAAATTTCGTCACAATGTACATGCTGGCGACTTTGTGTAGGGATAATTTTAATAATCCTTTCATTTTTCCTCGTAATGAATATCGCCCACATTATGCTGCGGTGTCCGGTGTCGTAGCTGTCGTGCTGTTTAGCTCGTTTCTCTTGCTGCTCGAGTAGGGAGGAACAAAAAACACTCGAACGGTCAGTTTACTCGCTTTCCGCTGCTCACCACGGCCATCCGTCAGGGCGAACCGAGGCGCACGGCAAAGACGGGCCATCATCGGGCTGGAAAAATGGACGCCATAAATTAAATTCTCCTAAAAGGATTCGGGGCGAAGCACTGAAGAATGATAGCAATGTTGACCAAATCCGGCTCCATTGGTGGGATGCTTTGGTGAACGAAGAGAAATGATGCCGACGAAAAAAAAATAAAATAAAAAACATACCCGAAACAAAAAACTCTTTTTTTGTGAAACAAAGATGAAGATTTTTCATTACTTATCCGTGGAGCAGAGATGTATGAAGGGGTATTGTTTGCTTCAGTCGCCTTCGCTCTCTCCGTCATGTGTAGGCCTTTGGTTTGTGGGCTCTGTCCACTTTGTGGGCGGCCCAGACTGACACAGGCTTATGAATGATGTAACAAGTGATTTATTCATGATAAAAGAATGTTTTCCCTTCAACCAACGTAAAAGGGTGTTCTTGTTCACCGTCAAAGAGGATGTCATGGCTGATTTTTCGTTTGGACCCGCCTGTCTTCATTGTCGTTGCTTTCAAACATTTTATATCCATTTAGGATCGTTGTCGAAACTCGATTAGAAAATGAGAGCCTTCTTTCTAATGTTGCTGCCCATTAAGCTGGTTGGGCAAATTAAATGTAGCCACACCGGGCTGAAACGGCTCAATCAGTCGATTACGGAGGTTTACTTTCCGCGCAAAACACGGGGGCACTTGAGAGGTTCATTCGGCCCATTCCACACACCCTCAACCGACCGAAGCATATGGCACCAGGGCCGCCAAGGGTTCCATGGGGCACCATAATCGTTAAAGAACCAGGCGCCGAAATAAGGCGGTGCAATTTTTGAAGGTTAAGTAAGGGCAACGGGAGGCTACCGAGGATTGGCTGAAATCGCACGGTTAGCTTCTCGTTAGCCATCAATTGGGTACAAATCGCTTCCCTAATGGATCGAACCACCAGCAATGGGTAGCGCTCGCAGCCGAGAGGAACGCTATTGTGTTGTTGCGGCCGCTGCTACAGACGCCTATCTTCTGTGCCCCGGCAGCGAGGCAGAAAATCCCTACTTACCATCGCCTTTTCCCTAGCGATACGGTACTGCACCTTCATCCCCGCGGGGTAACCGGCTGCCTAAATGGTGGTGCCCAATTCACTCACGACTCCATTAGCAGTCTTCCATTCTTGTTCGAGGGGTTTTTTTTTTTCGACTCTCGGTACCCAAACGAAATTGGGCTCTTCATGCCCATTACGAACGTTTTGGGTGGTGGATTCGGGTGATGGGACAAGGATTTGGGAGTAGTAGTGTGCAACAAAAAAAAAGGGTAAAACCTGTACATCCTGCTGTAGCCAGCGGTACGGAAGTGTGAAATCGTTGCAGGCGAGGCAAAATTAGCACACCAGCTGGAGCGTGTGAGTGCGAATAACAATAACGGGCACCATTACGGCCCATCCAGCTGGGAGGTATTTAGGTGTTTGAAAAGTTAAATTTGACGAAGGTGTTACAGCTTGCACCGCGCGTGATAGGGTAATGTGTGGGTGGGGAGGAAAAAAAAAAACAACAAGGGAAATGGGGTTCAGTGAGGAAGATGATGGTTTAAAACGGTTACAGAGACGAGCGCGCTATTTAGCATCAGTGATGATGGGATGAGGGAGTGGGATATCGGTGTATTTTCCGTTGAAATGAAAATGATATGACAGGTCGTAGCA
Organism: Anopheles epiroticus; assembly: GCA_000349105.1. Taxonomy (NCBI): domain Eukaryota; kingdom Metazoa; phylum Arthropoda; class Insecta; order Diptera; family Culicidae; genus Anopheles; species Anopheles epiroticus. The sequence goes on from KB670414.1 coordinate 159,199, forward strand.
GAGAGTGACTGGGTGAGTGAATGGTGTAATGTTAGTGTGCCTTTCTATTAGCAAACGGAGCAGTTGTTTTGTTCATAACGTTGCACCTGGCGCAATAGTTTCAACTCAGAAACTATTCAACAGAAAATCATACGTTTGCTGCAATAAATGTTATATTTCAATTTTGTGTTTGTAAAAAGAGATTAATGGCTTCATTCGTTGGAATCCAAGACCAAGAAATATGTGTTATATATGTTGCAAAAACAACAAAAACCAATTGAGAAAAACTATTTGTTCAGAAACGCGTACCTTGTGCTCTACATGTTTCAATGAACCTGTTTTAGGTGCCAGAGTTAACATTGTACGCGTGATTTCGAGGGAAAAATGTATTTCACTGGTAAGCAATAACTCAGTGAGCTTTAGCTGGAACATTTTTAAGTTAGTTCCAGCAAGGCACTATCCAGTTCATGTATAATTAATCATTATTCATTGACGTCTCTTGGGTAACCTAAATGTTGAATTGAGGTTTGCTGTTTCACATTCTGTTCTACAATAGATACAGCAACTGTCATAGCAATCAAATAAGGAAGTAATTGATAGATATCGTTGAAACCAATTTAATTGCAAGAAAACATCAGAGATAATAATTTAACATAATTTAATTTCTATGTAGTACAGTTCCAAAGCACTGGAGCAATGGTTGTTGATCTCATAGGCACCATAGGGTGTGAAATTTATAAGATAAGTCACACATTATGTTAAATGAAGTAAATAAGCACCAGACAATTGATCGATGAAACGGAGATAAAAGTTCTTAAAAATTATCGTACTCGCCCAACTCCGGTATATCAGAGCCAACATATTAGTAGGAACATACTACAGCTTCAGAAGCTACTACGCATTATTATGAAAATAAAGTTACATTGAGCATATAACTGTTGAACCAAAGCAACTTATAAACCGTGCATCTCTACTTTAATTACTGAGCCTAATAGCTTACTCACCGTTTGGTTTGTTGCCGTCAGCTGCACGCCACCCATCCACCAGGTAATCTTGGCCGGTGGTCGCGAACCCACCGACTGGCACTGCACGATGTAGCGCCGGTCGGCGGACAGTGGGCTGCTACCGTTTATGATTTCCACCGCCAAAGGACGTACTGTAAGTAAAGCGAGAGACATTTTCTAATGATTTAAAATGTAAAAATCGAACACGCTCAGCACATACATCGTAACTCTATCGTCACGTTGGCCGTCACGTTCCGCCGGTAGAAGTTGCTCGCCTGACAGCTGTACACGTTGTGCTGATGGGCGCGGGACAGATTCCGGACCACCAGCCGGCTGCTGAGCGTGGACTCGTGCGCATAATCGATCATCGCACTCGGCAGCGTCTTGCCATTGCTGGACCACGTAATCTTCGGCGTTGGATTACCTGCAACAAAGTGAACGGTAGAAGCGAGCAACAACTTAATTACGGTGCTATGGGAAAAAGGCTAATGAAAAACTGAAACATAAATCAAGGCGATCGGTGGTTTCGCTTTCTCCCAAACGCTTTGCCTAATGTTTAACGTAAATCTCGTACTCTTTTCCTTGAAGCTCGTCTTGCGGTGCGGACCACCAGTGACGAAATGGCGTAAATATTTACCGAAATGTTATCATTAAATCAATTACACGGCCGTACAGCCGGAACGAACCGGCGAGCGTTGGATACGGTGCGATGGGCGAAAAGCGCTAATGACACCGCAATTTGTTCCACTTCGATGGTTGCTGCCGCTTGGAGCTGCCGCTAAGGCGCTTAAGGCAAAGATTGTGTCGTTTGGCAACACGCTTCTCCGATGCTGCCGCTGCTGCTGCTGCTGCTGCTACGAAGCGCTTCTGCGCGACACCAGGATGGTTGGCGACAAATGGTTGGTCGTAAAATCGGAACCAATTAGATTATCCTGGCTCGACAGCCAGGCCCCAGCACTCGGGCAGATAATTCATAACAACAGTTTTATTCGTTGAAATTTAGATTTATTGAGCTGTGGTTTTCTGCTCCGTGACGCGTTGCCAGACTAAATGAACGTTAAAAATAAAAACGAGCGGTTTCGATTGAGTCAGCAGCGTTCGCAGTAGGGATCGCTTAGCTGGAAGATCTTCTGTTCGGGTTAATTAGTGGGGTGGAGTGTTCGAAGGCACACTTCCTGGAATCGGAAGCTAGAATTCAACATTTCTCTTTCCCGTCAAAACCTACGCGACAAATTAAAAGCCCCCAAATTGGGTGCCCGAATCCTTCCCGCAAGTCCTCGAGCCGACGAGAAATGAAATGTACCTTCAAAAACCTCACAATTTTCCAGCTCTTTGAAACGCATCCCTTACCCATTTTGGAGCGGAAATTTTCCAATCTTTCTCTGAATTTGCAACCATCCGCTAGCTCCGGGGCAAGAGACAGTTTTCCTCGGAATAGGACGGTCGTGTACCTCGCACTCCGTTACACAAAAATCGTACCTGCGTTGTCAGGGGAGACGGCAAATGGGGAAACTCCAGGCAACGGTGGCTGACGCCCGCACGTATGCGAGAATGCGTGCTCGGGGTATGGCAACCCCCAAGCCAAGTGGGTTCGAACGTACCCGGCTCGACTTCCATGGCACGCGGCGATACTCAAGAGGTCGAGGCTTATTTATTCGATCATGTTTATTGAAATGTATATTTCCACGAAAAGTCACTCGAGAAAGGGTGAGGACAGGGACGGGTAAAGTCAGGTGTCACGAGCTCGTGTAGAATGTCTAGTTGACAGGAGGAAGCACAGCATACAGGCTAGCTTACCGGAACGAAGGAGTGAACGGTACCAACTGGCAACCCGTGCATGTGCCTGGAACCGTTGATGAACTTTAGCTGATGAGAATTGGGAATTGAAACACACACACACACACACACACAAGCTCAGACTCTTCGGTCGCATTGTTGAGGTTAGAACGAATGCTAGGCACCGGGCGTACGGATGGCACGAGTCTAGTGTAGTGTTTCTCGGCGACGATTCGCTAGAAACGAGCATGGCAGGCTCCGAACAACATTCCGGAGGGATTTCAGCGTTCTGCACTTTTGTAGCGTATCGTTTGATAAATGGGATAATTTACAGACGATCCTGGGGATGATTTCTGCTCTAGCTGGAGCAAATAAACGGCATGCACTGCTGTGTATTTGTTTTAGGCCACGGGTTGAAATGTACTTCGTAGAGCTTTGTGGGCTAGTGTTGGGTAGTTGTTTTGTGTGTATTGAGGCGTAATTACGAGTTATCAAAGGAGTTTTGAAATAAACCGATTTATTTAAGCAGATGAATACCATCAGTTGTTAAACATATATCAGTGAGTTTGAATGTTACAATGATATGCGTAAATATGCTACATTACTCCCTTCAATGACCGCAGTAATTGATAATTTCCAAAGGATAATATTTTTAAATATAATCTATGAATGGTTTATCCTAGAATGTGGTTTTAAGTTCTTCAAATATTCAAAAAAGTTGAAATTTAATTTTTAATTTGGAATTGTTTGAGTAAAAACCTAAACCATTCATAGATTACATTCATGAATTCACATTCATTCATGAAACAAACCAAAAGTGAGTGTTAAAAGAATGTGACAAATGTCCTCTTTTAAAGATCGAGCTCAATCATTCATTCATTGTATTAATTTCATGGATGTACATTTGAGCGTAATTACAATTTGATATTTTAATCGGTACCGGGCTCTCCTTCACTCGATATGTAAGGAGGTTTTGTTTTGCATAAGGTATCGTTGAAAATATGTTTTGTGTAACAACCATGGATATATAATTGAGGAAAAATTACAAAAAAAAACTCTTTTCATTGATACATTTTTATAATACGTACTAAGCTACGCTTATACTAATTAAAGTAAAGAAGCGAATTCTCAGGAGTTCTAGCTGACTATTTACAATTAACTACAATTATTAGGTGACTAATTACAATTTACCGGTGCTTAATGTAAGGTTTTGTCAGGTGGGTATGTTGCTAGAAGTGCAGTGAGATCGATATTTCCCATTGATTGTTTTTCTACAAACCCTGTAATCCTTTCTATTTTAGTTATTCGGTGGATACTGTTTGTGCTGTGCCAGGGAGGGAGATTTTATATCCTTTTTAAATAATTATTTTGAAAGATTTGCATTTTTTATGTGCGTTTTTGCACAATTCGTCCATTTAGGCGGTGCATAGGAAAGTATAGGCCTGACTAAAGATTTGTACACAAGTGATTTGTTACGTCTCAACTCAACTCATGCTTTCAATTGATGAATGATTGATAACGATCGAGTGCTTACCATTATTTCTCGTTTTTAACACAAAAATACACTCTCAGCCTACCGGCTGCCAGGCCCAGTAAATCATTCACCAATCGGTTCACATTCGATAAAACGTTCCCTGAACGCTGGGCACGATTGTCCTGCTTAAGGCCGATTCCATCTATGGCTCGTGCTCCAAAGCACCTGCCAGACAATCTACCCAAACGCCCGCTGACCACCCAGTCAGTAATTGAATGAAGAAATATTGTAAACAAAATTGATTGCGTGCTAAAGTTCACAGGTTTATGTATCGGCCCGTACGCTCAGTTGTCGGGCTTCTGTTTTACCGGGCGAGGCTCCGGCTTCGTTAAAGCTATGCTTCCGGTGTGTCCGTCAAAGCACCGCGCCCCGCCAAAAAGGTGTCGGTGTGAATTGGTTGGAGCAAACTGGAACACCTCCAAAATCCATCCCCGGAATGGAAAAGAAAGGACGGTTCGCGGTGCCCAAAGTGAACCGAAAGCGCCAAGTGAGAAAACGTAGCGTAAAGCTGACCTCATCTTACCGTGTGGGCTGTAGGGCAGGAAAAGCCGACATAGTGTGGCTTCGGCCTTTACTGGCTTGCGTTTTTTTTTTCTCTTTCGGCTTTTGTTGGGAGGTTAGGTTTCTATTTCATCCGTTTTAATGCTCCCCGAGGAACGTGTGTAAAAGAAAATGTTCTGGGCAGCAAAGGTGGCGGAGAAAGGAAGGAATGGGGAACGGTTCGCCAAAAACGCCCGTTTTGGGGAACGACCGCAGTTGGCTAGTGAAGAAACTTAATAACAACAGTGAAAAGAAAGGAAGGAGGCCAATTTTTATTGATCACCTAAGGGGTGTACACCGTACCGCAAAACGGAAAGAGTATTGAATTCTTGCCCCCCCCCCCCTCACCCTCCCCCTGCTCCCTGCTCTTTCTCTCCCTTTCTTTTCCGTTTTATTTCCCTCTGCATCCTTTGCAGGAGGAGGATCTTTAGGGAATTTACCTTTTTTCCACCGCAGGCGGAAGCAGCAAGGCGGTAGAAAGTCGAGTTTATTCGCTCGTAGACTATCCGAAACACACACACACACACACACACACACTACCCACGCCGTATTCAGGGCATTCCGACTGACCTTTCACACGGCACGTTCTGGGTCCAGGGCTCCAGGGTTGGGTGTTTTCTTTTTCGCTCTGCTAGACCGGGCACAAGAAAACGGCTAAAGGCTTTTGGCTTCTTCTTATAGTCTGCCGCCTTTATAGCGTTTTATTGTGGTGGCATTTTTGCCTTTCGGTTTGCCGCTCAATCATCGTGCGGTCCTGAGGTTCTGAGGGCGCAACCGGAGGAAGAAAAGTCGGTACACATATTTCGGCCTCCATAAACAGGCCTGATAGTATGTGTGTGTGTGTGTATGATGTGACCCCATAGCCCACGGGGCACGGCCGACCATACCATGGCACCAGCTTCAACCCCAACGCTTGAGGGGAAGCCATGGAAAATCGATGAAAATTGTTGCGAAAGGGCTTCGCGCCTGCCGCACGCGTGCGGATTGTGCGAGCGGGCGGAATTTTATTCACTTCAATCGATTCTGATTGCCTGTTTGACTGGCTGGTGGAGGAGGGCTGCGATTTTTGTTTTATGTAAATATTCCAGAAAATATGTTAAGCAGTAGGCGGTTTTGCATTTGATCGCGCGCGGGTACGGTAAGAGTACACTTACTGCAGTAAGACGCACCATAAATTTCAGCGCGTAGGAAATATTTATGCCGCAATAAGAAAATAATATCCTGAGCGGCTTTTCGATTGAGTGACCCGGCATGGGTGTGCGGGTGGCTGTGTTCAATAAAAAACCAGAAGGTATAACAAAAGCGGAAAAACCTTCCACCCAATGGTTCACCGCATAGGGCAAATTAATCTCTTCATTTTCGATTATTATTATCCTTGGGCGAGTGTGTGTGTGTGTGTGTGTGTGCGTGTGTGTGTCTAGCTCCTATTAAAAATATCTCTCAATTGTAGAACAAATGCTGGAAGTAAAGCGGGAAGTACTCCCTTCCCACAGCAAAAAGGGCAGGATGAGCGTGTAAAGTTTCCATTAGACATCCGTTCGGGCACTTAACTTCCGCAAACAGTTCCAATCTTCAATTAAGATCTTCTCATTGGCGTGAAATCTGAAGCTATGGGGGTTTGCAAGTGGGTCAACTGACCCGAACCAGAGACGTAAGATGTTCTGGACATACTTTCGAAACCGGTTTCGTCTCGTTTCGTCCTCCCGCGGTGGACTGGTGGAGAAGGAAATGAAAACTCAGACCCTCCTTGTGATCGACAATGCGGAACGATTTCTTAAGAAACACGAACACAGAGGGTGATTTCTCACTCACACGGGCAGCGCAGCAAACTGCAGATAGCAGGGAAATCTTTTCCACATCGTATCCTCTAATGATTTCCATTTCCATGTCGGCTCTTTCCCCCGTGCCATCCATCCCCCGGGAACGCAATCATTTCCACCGGGAAATGGGAAAATGGGTAAACGAACGGTTCGCATCGGAGCGAAAATGAATGAGGCGAAATTAATTAAATCGTAAAATGACTGCCGGTCGCTTACGGTGGACTTGCCCTTTTTCGCACAGGCGACGATCTTGCCGGTGCGCTGTGAATAATCTTTTCCCGCTCACCATTCACTCACTCACAGTCGAAGGTTCTTCTTTTATTTTCCTTTCCTTCCTCCCTTTTCTTGCTGGGAATGTGTTTTGTCGATTGCGTCCCAAGGAATGAACGAAGGAACGGCTCGACCTATCGACGTCCTTCAGCATCCGAACCTCATCATGCATCATTTAATCTTAATTATCGTGGTGACATTACACCGTACCCTCTACGCAGCGTTCCATTGACCGGGTTTTATGTATGTGTGTGTAAGCGTGCGTGTGAGCCTACTTTTTTTTTGCTTGGCAAGGGAAGATTGTGTCATCCACATGGTCAAGTCGCTAGCGATGGGTTTAATGATGGAGCGTAACGATTTGCTGCGATCCTGTGTGCTCTGTTTCCGTTTTCCGCAGTCATGAGGAATATCGTCCGAATGGTTGGAGCGTGTGTTTGAAGTGGGAAAATTCGGGATGGTATGTTCGTACAAAAAAATACGGCAGACGTTTTCTTGGGTGATGTTCTAGTGTCTCTAGTGATGTTCTAGGGACGGGACAAGCGATGGACTGAAACTGCCATTTCAAAGAGAAAATGATGATTGTGGGCCAACGGTACATTTTATTGAAATAGTTTCAAAACTGGTAAATTATTTAAATGAATACTAATTAACAATAGGAAACAAAACCAACTATCTCAAATATCGAAACTAGTTGTAGGTTACTCCAAAGCCCAAACCCAAACTGTATAATCGAACGTCGACACGTCCCTGTGTCGATTCTCCAGAAGAAGGAGAAGCATCCCGAAAGAATCTAGAAGCGATGATCCTCTAGCACATTTGCAAGGCCAATTTTCTGTCCTCCTTTGTCTATTACTCGGACGAATTGGATAGACGAAAAGAAGTGTTAGGAAAGGCTGGACCGAAAATATTGACTGACTGTAACTGCCCCGTCTTCAAGGGGATTAATTATCGCTTTGGACTGATTGGTGATGGTGTTTGTAGGTTATTTTTACCATTCGTAGCTGGTATAACATCACCCATCTTTGTGTCTTCATAAATGGATGCCAGCAAAGCAATGTGTTGCATTTGTGGGTAAAGACTTATTATCGGACACTGTTGCTTCCCTGCTTGGTAGCTCCTTCGCTATGCTTGAAACCAACATAACTGTAGACTTGAGAGAGTTAAGTGAGATTATGAGGGTTTATCTGTGCTGTAAGGTTCTACTCCTAGTCAATGGAATTAATGGATATGTCTTTATTCAAATTATATTGCAAGTTGCTGCACTTTTTGTTCGCTTAAACTTTCTTTGAAGCTACTGCAAAAATTACTTCAATTAGCAGTTTGCAGTCAACATGGTGTTAAGCGCACTTGAGCCAAAAAAACATGGACAGCCCAAGCGCTGCCGGTCATTGGGTTAAAGTTTCAGCCACGCTCAGTGCGCCCAAGGATGGGCGGCTCACATTACAGCACCGATTCGCTTCCATGGAGACCTTTCTCTCGGGTCCAAAGTTTTACGGTCCTGCTGCTGTACTATAAAAATTCATATTTTATAACACACAACAAAAAAACGGTAGCAGTAACCAGGGTGAACAGCACAAAAAAAACCAAAAAACAACCAAACTCCCTTCCCGATAACATTCTCAGGTGCGCTGGGTGTTTATTGTAGCAACGCGGTAGAGAGGGCTGACCCGTTTAAACCGTACCTTAGCTTGGGACGGTTTTTGGTGCCCTCTGGCGCTGGGATGTTTGGCATTCCGCTACCTTTAAACGGACTTACCGTGTAACATTATACGCTTTGCAGTCCTGGGAAGGGATAGGAAGGGGCCCCGGAGTGGGCAACAAAGAAGCAACGACAGGCGATACAGTGCAACAAGGGTGTTTGGTTCAGGAGCTAGTTGGATGGTTGCTGGTAGGAAACAAATACCTTGAAAAAGTTCTTCATTCAAGTTCCATGAAGCAGGAAGAATGTTTGCTACGAAGAATGAAGGCGAAACGAGAGTGCCCAGTTTCGTTCAATGCTCTTGTTGTGTTGCGTTTCATAGTTCAGATCCGTTTTGGAAGGTGTTGAAACATGTACTCCTATTTGAAGTTTGTCCCGGGAAACTGTTCCGAGCGTAGTGTTTGATTTCTCAAATCTCTCCAACTCTTTATTCTCTCGCCGTGTCTCTGTAAGCACAAAGTCACCAATATTCGCCCTTGCTGCAGCATGGATCCTAAGTGCACGCATTACTTCGTTACAGTCTCGATTGCCTCAGCTCATAGAGTTGAGAACCACATTCCCGGGCGAGTTGCTATACCAACCCCTCACACCAACCACCCTCACAAGTTAACCGAATAATTCGTTCAATTTTCTTCTACCGAGGAAACTGTTCCGAATCCCGAAAGGGTAAATCAAAAATCGATTTCCCTCTTGCGGGCAATCGTTCTACTCGGTAATGGGTTTATCCGCAGTGTGACTTGCGTCGGCAGAACCCACGGGGCGCCCTACCTTTACACGACGCTCCGTCTGCTCAAAAAGGGCCCGACCGAAAACAGCGGTCCCATCGGCAGACAATTCAATTTTTACCATCCATCGCATCAGCTCGATGCGAAACTCCTAATCGAGACACGAAGCACCGAAAGGCAGGGAGCATGCGAATCGATTGGATTTAACCCACCCCGCTCGCGCTTCAGCAGTCGACGCTAAAGTGGATGCGCCATTAAAGCGGCTCGTGCTGCAGCGTGCTTCTTAACCTCGGCCGAGCGGCCGTACGTTCGGGGGAATGCGCAGCGCACAAACATCGCTTACCCGAACTAATCGCTTAATTAATCAGCCATTAAAGATGTAAGCCGTCATTAGATACTAATTGAATTCGTTTTCATGCGCCTGGTGCGCCTGTCGTCTTGCGGACTTGGCTGCTTGTTGTTGTTTTTTTTTCTCTGTCCGCCTCTCTGTCACTTTCGCAGGACATTTCTTGTCATTTCGAAATCGTGAACCTTCCCCTTCGTTCGCTTTCGCTTTGTTTTATGTGTTACGGGTTTTATGTTTGTGCCGCTTGCTCTTGCTTTCAGCAACCCTCCCCAGGTTTGACTTCATCATGCTAAAATGGTGTTATTTTAGCGCGAAACGCACACTGCACAACGATGTAAAAGGTGTGTTTTCGCAATGCTGCAGTGATGTGTAAAATGGCAGCGCCAACAGCATCCTGGTGCTGCTTGTTGCCTGGGTGGCTAAAGGTTGCGAGAAGGGAGTGTGATAAAAAGTGTGATGTTACGCTGAAGTGGCTTTTTTATTTCTGCAGGGAATAGAGCTTACGGTAGGATTGGTATTTTGGCTCGGTGCTGAAGAGCGTGGACTATGTCTTGAAGGCGGGCGTGGCGCTATTGCAGCCAAAGGATGTTGTGCTTGCCGCTGACAGTAATTAAGATCTAATGCAGATAAGGTAAGAAGATCATTGGCGCAGGGGAAGAGGTTTAATCAAGGAAATCACTGAATAAAGTAACCTTTGTTGAAGTCGAAAACTTGTTTAGGGCTTTGGAGAATATATTTTTAACTTAAACATTTCATTTAAAAAAGAAGAATTAAAACAAAAGATTTAGTTGGAAAAATATTTTCGTTAAAATTATGTGTACTATTTCACGCAATAGATAATGTAACGATTTTGATGGACGCGAAATGCTGTTAATGTAGGAATGTAGTAATGTAGAAATGTTTTTAGAAGGTTTTATTAAAGCTGCTGTATTCAAATGAATGAATTGAGCAACCAGTTTCCAATATTTCTTGTGTGCTTAGTAAAAGAAGTCAATAAGAAAAGTAAGAAATGAAATAAGAAATGTGATTTCCATTTCAGATAAGATGAATTAATGACAACATCAAGCAAATAAAGATGTAATTATGTGTTACCTCTCTACTTTGTCTACACACCCGACCCCACCCAAAACGCAGCGAACGCTCTTTTAACAACGCCCTAATGACCAACGGCCTAACAGTTTGTTAGCGCCGCTCACCCAAAAGCGCTCATCGGCGCATTAGCGTATGGAAGGCACACTTTGCCACCCAACCCAAGTACATGGAAAGGACTCATTCACTGCAGTGCGTTTTATTTCGCTAAGGACACTTACTAAACCAACGTTACCATCATCAAGGTCGGGTGGAAAATGGGACAGCAAACAAGGAAATTCTTGCACACTGGTGGTCCACTCGAACCGGCAGAGGAACGGAATGAAGAGTGGCAAAAATTAACTAACTATCTACGGTGTTAAGGCGACGAGCAAACACTCCAACACTTGGTCGGTGGTTGGGGCGTGACAGACGGCAACTGCAACCGGAAAGTGGACACGCGGAATTTTAAGGGAAAAGTGTTGGCAATAACGGGGAGAAGGAGTCGAACGAGACCGTTCAGTTTCTCAATGGGGTGCCGCCCTGGAGTGCGCAGACTTTTAAGCGGTGATTTAATCCCATTTAAATGATGCTCGACACAATACGGCCTGACCGTCACTACGGGAAAAAAATGATGCTCGAACGGTTCTTACGATAGCGCTTAGCGGAATGAAACATCGGAAACGAGTAGCTTCAATCATTTTGACGTTGTGGCAGGTTTATGAGTTGTACAGTGGGAATGAGCTGTTCTAATATTATTTCAAATGATAAGGTTTTAAGCTTTATTTTAAAGTTAGATGTTTCATTAATCCATCGAAAATGAATGATCTAAAATAAAATAATTCAATTCAGGTGGCAGTGAAGCTCAAACCAAAATCGTTCCTTTTTATGTTGTAAATGTAGTAGTGTAACTCTATCTAGAGTTACAATATCACCCACAGACAAGTAACAATGAAATAAAACTCTCCATGAGCCAAAACTGTGAAGTAAGTTTACGCACACAGTCCAGAATGAAATGTAAATGAATTTGAAGTTGATGCTTCGTTGGGCGAAGCTAGTGCCTACAAAATCAGCAAAAGCACATGCCTGGAGAGCAGAGAATGCAAAAATGTACAAAATTCCCCCTGAGAAAAAAAAACAGGATACAAAAAACAAACATCCCTCCGCCTGCTGTTACGGTATGAGCTAGGTACCCGTAGCTGAGGAATCAAAAAGTCCATCCCCAGGCACAACATTTCCAGCACCGAAGCATTCCAGCAGTGAACATTGTGTACATATTTTAAGTGAAAATAAAAACAAATTCCACCATCGTCCCTTCCTAACCGACGTGATCCCAATTCACGCTTTTGTCTCTCAACTGAATCCCTTGCGAATTGGCCGCACTGTACTGTGCCGAGTATGGTGACGGAGAGACGACAAGCGCAAAGGCGAAAATAAAATATGCTGCCAAGAATTAAAATTCGTTGAATGATAAGGGTTAAGGTTATGTTGAGGTTGTTACCATTGTTCACGCCTTCACACAGCGCCGTCAGTGTACAGCTGCACACCTTTGCCACCACCATTATGGGCACCGTTAGACAAGCCGAAACCTATTTACATTTCTTTCCACAAGCAACTGGAAACTATGTAACACATATACACACAGAGACGCGTTGGAGACGGCCGGGAAGCGAAAGACAAACAAATATACAAACAAACAGGCACAAATAAATGGCAAAAATGGCCCGAAAAAAGTAAGGTCAGAATGAGCAGGATTGCAAATTTCTGCCATTCTCTCCGTAGACACGTTTGTGGGCAAGCGAGCGACCATTTGGGGATTGCTCGTTCGATGCGAGTTTTACACCCTGTCCCTGACATTGGAGTTTTTTTTTGCGGCGTACAGAAAACGTTTCCATCCGAAAAAACAAACAAGATACGTCCAGGAAATGGAAGCAAATGCTTCGAAAAGTTTTTGCCACAAACATAAGCACAGCGCCAGCAGTAAATGGTTGGAAGTTTAGCTAGGGAGACACCATACGCTAACACAAGGAAACACACAGAACTACGTACCTCCAGTGACGACGCATATCAGCACCAGATCGCCACCCTCCTCGTAAGGGCCGGCGTGGGATGGAAGCACGACTCCTGCTTCATTATGAATTTTCGGTACATCCGGTGGCACTGCGACGGGCGGCGGGAAAAGAGAAAGATCGAAAAGAGAATGATTAGAGCAAGCGTAAACGAGATAAAAATGGACACTAGAACGTTTAGGTAATTGGCGGACTGTTTAGTCTGACGGGTGGTTTGAGCCTCTAAGAATACATAAGCCATGAGTTCAGTTCAGTCGAGTCAGAGTCAGAGGGATGATCTAATCCGCATGCAGGTTGTATGATGTAGGATATTTTCTACGGCTTGAACGGTTCAGTCCGGTAAGCATATTCACTTCGTCCCGAATCACCGCCATGAAGCTACAGCATGTAGCGACCCCACCCTTCTTTCCGATACTTTGTTGATGGATGGATTACTGATTGTTTGTAAAAATAGTATCAAAGTTAGCAATACGGCCTTGCCGTTCTAGCGGAATAAAAAAAAGAATAAATGTATCGGTTCGCTATCTCCCTTTCCCTCTAGCGCGCTTGTCTAACAATGAGTCTAAATATAGAAAAGCTGTTCTACAAATATCATGAGCATGATTGATGCAGGTTATCTTCCGTCACTGGATACAATGAATTAATGCAAGATTACAGACTCATTTTAAACAGAGTGTGTTGTCATGTTATCACAGATTTCATTACAAACTAATCTGGTAAGCTTTTGCCATACGAGCAAACGAGAAAGCAAACGTGTTCCGAAAATCATCCTGTATGATAAGTATTTTGGTAAGAATTTAAATATTTCCAATTGCCATAGCGTTTTGTTTCCAAAATTTGCTTGGATTTGCTGCCCTATTGAACTCTTTGAAAAATAGTCTTTTCACTGCACTGAATTTGATTTTGCAGTCGAATCCTACGAATCCAAATGAAAAGCAGACCAAATCAAAATGAAAAAAATATATTAGCTTTAAAGGCTTTTACGAGAGGTACAAAAATAAAAGAAGCGAAAAGAAAGAAAAGAAAGGTTAGTTTGATTTGTTTTCATGTATTCGAATGGAATGGATTTTGTTTATAAACTGGAGATAGGAACTAGAAATTTGCATTTCTAGATACATCTGTTGACTAGTAAAGTCGTTTAAGCAATGTACTAATTAAGCTAAAGGTATCACTTGAAATTAAAGTGAACGAAAATCCAGGTTTTGGAAACATTTGGCTGGTAATAATTAAGAAGAATGCCGTAAAGTAAGACTCGCTTTAAGTTAATCTTTTTACTACTGTATTTGATATTTTTGAACAATTAGTTGGTGCTACAAATCTTTGAGAACGACAATGACATAAGAGTGTCTTAATCTGTAACACAGAAAACCAGAGATATTGACGAGCGTCGCAAAACATTCTCTTGTCATTCGCTACGCACACATAAGTCACACTTCCAGTTGTTTTTACTCGTAATCAGTCGATTCGCGTCAGCAGCTTAATGCAAACTCTGTTTTATGTACAGTGTAAGAGGGAAATTGAGATTCAATCCCCCGTGTTTCGATGACGAAAGTTGGCAACAAGCTTGGATGCGGCATTCTTCAAGGTTGTATGGACCAGCCGAACACCACGAAGCTTCTTGAAGATTGTTTGCGCTATTCGACTGGTTTAAGCTGTTTTTTCCTCGCGTGTATTGAAACAACTGGTGCGCTCCACTCGACACGCTTTAGCTTCCACGTCGTATTTTCCCCCCTTCAGCTTCCTTGTTTGCATTCGCAGAAACAAATCGCACCACATTGGTCTGATTATCTGCCGCATATAACAGGTTCATCGAATGGCTTCACTATCGTCATTCGTCTGGTAGCCAGTTACGCAGACACCGGCATGGCTCAAGTGGTCACATTTCTTGTCGCGCTTCTCGGCTGCTGCGCCCTTGCCGGTGCAGCTACGGATCTGCGTTCCCTCATAGAGGTGCTATCCGAGGGCCCACTAGCGCGGCTGCTCGATTTATACATGGATCCACCGCCCCGAACCACCGGCTTTTCCACGCTCGTGCCCCAAACCAGCATTCGGCTGTTCTGCACCAAAACGTCGGAGCCCCGCTTCCAGGAGATATTCGTCGGCGACGTGAACGTGCAGAACAAGATCAACTTCACCCTGCCGCTCACGATCGCGATCCACGGCTGGCTGGACAAGAACCAGACCATGTACAGTGCGCTCACGCCAACGTATCTACGCTTCGTGAAGAACACCAACTACTGCGTGCTGGACTGGAGACCGTACGCCGAGTTCGGGTATCAGATAGCGGCTCGCCAGAGCGCTCCGCTCGTGGCGCAGTACTTGTTTGGGTTCCTGCAGAACCTCAGCCTGCTGTACTTCCCGCTGGAGCGCGTGTCGCTGATCGGGTATAGTATGGGCGGACAGATAGCGGGGCTGACGGGCAAGCTGCTGCCGGGCCGGATCGGTACCATCTATGCGCTGGACCCGGCCGGTCCCCTGTTTTCGCACCCGATCGATATTGGTTCGCAGCGACGGTTGGCCGCATCGGATGCGAAGTACGTGCAGGTGATCTACACGTCCCGGTATACGGCTGGGTTCGGAAAGGTGCTGGACGGAGCTCAGAACTTCCTGCCGAACAAGGGCTACCATCCGCAGCCGGGCTGTGAGACGAAGGGTGACGGATTGGGTGAGTTCACTGTGGCGCTGCAGTGCAGCCACCGGTACGCGGTGCAGCTGTTTGTGAGCAGCCTCAATCCGGCGAACCCCATCCAGGGTAATAAGTGTCCGACCGTGTTTGGAGTGCGCGTTTGCATACGACCGACGACGGATCGGCTCGGTATATACGCGCAGAGGTAAGACATCGAAGAGACGGAGGTGGTGAAGAATTTCATATGCAATAGTAGCTGTGTTTAATTTTGTTTTTGTTACCTTGCAGAATTACTGGAGACTTTTACTTGTAGGCGAAACGTCGAAGGTAATGAATCATTCCTAAATATCACCTTAATGTCAAAAAAAGAGTTCACATGTTGGATCATAAAACCGCCTTACACACAACCGACACGCGCTTATCCTTATGCTCGCCCATCCGAAAGAGCGTGATATCTTACGCCTCAAGAAAATACATCGCGATAGAGAGGGAGAGAGAAACAGAAAGGACGATACTAAAAGTATGGAATTTGAGGCTTAAAGAGCGCACTTAAAAGCAGCACATAAAACACACCGGCAGCAGCGTGCGCTTCGCACCCAACAGGTGAATAATGATGATTATAATGATGCTCTCGTGGCAAGCGGCAGGAGCCCGAACGGGTGCGGTTTATTGTTTGCAATCACCGAAAGTGTGCTGCATGTTTTGCATTTGCATAATTTAAATCTTGAGCTGTCGAATCACGCATCATCATGATGGGGAGCGCTCGGGCTGGGCTGGAGCACACCGTTTTATGCTGACGTTCTGTTTCCCTGCCCGCGGAATTAAAGAACTCCACTTCCATCTTGATATGCAGCGGATCTCGTGCGCAGAGGGGCAGGCGAGCGGGAAAGAGTTCGTGTGGTGGCATGAAAAGCAATTCCCTTGATGATGGCCACACACATTGATGATTATGTGCAGTAAAAACCGCACAACGCACTCACGGAAGCTTACCGTACGAGCCATCGTTTGATGTTGGGCACAAACGAGGCGAAGTATACTGTGGGACGAAAGGCAAACACCCACCTCCCCACCCCCAACCCGGCACTAACTAGCAAACGTGTCCTGGGTGTCTTTTCCATCGCCATTAAATGGCGGCTCCTGGATGGTGCATCGTTTTAATGCGACTACGGTAACGCCTCTTGGCGGCTCAACAGATGGGCTTAAGAACAGATCGTTTCATCCATCTTGCTTTCCTTTTGGTGTGTGAGGGAATTGGAACCCTTGGTTGAATCGCACTGCTAAGACTGTGCAATTATTTAGCGCAGCCCTTTTTGTATGATTGCTTCAGGGGCGCGTCGAAAGCTGGAAGCCTTGTTTTGGTTAAACATAATTCACTTTAAACTGAGAAAAGAAAAAAAAAAACAAAAAAGGTATAAAGCATCCCCATCTTGAGAATCGCACAGACGTGCACGTAGCGCTTGTGATGCTACGCCACGGGGTTTTCCACACAAAGAACCGAAACACAATGAAGCACACCGCACCAAACGGATGCGCTTTGTGGTCAATGCACTCGCTGCAGAACGCGTTTCACCTCGTCTAATAACCATTTTCCGGTTTCCCGGCTTGGTGCATTGTTGTTGCTTCGGGGTCTAAATTGCATACACCCACCGGATTGAACCTATCCCAGCACGCGCATTGTTCTGTGCAATTGTGTTCCTTCTCCAAACCCGGTTTCCCAATTAAAATTCTTCACGCAATGGTAAGGTGCAACGAACCTGACTCGGTTCGCCAAACGGAACCTATCGCTGCTGTTGAGTGAGCAGGGATTTCATCCATTTTTGCGTTTGGTGATGCTGCGTTGGTTCGGTTTCCGTACTTGATGCGAAAATCCGCTTCGCCCACACCGAAGGGAACTATTGACGTGGGCAAACAATGGTACGCACGGTGGGCAGACCAAGGAACCAACGACGGAGAGAAATCTGCCAGCTGTGTTTGTAATTGTCGTGGTGTCGTTTAAAAGAAGTGTGCAAAGTGTTTTTAAAAATAATAAAAGAACGAGTGGTAACGTCCGGAATGACAAACAACGGGCACACGGCGTAATGTTGCAGGAAAACATTAAAACGAAGCAGTTCAGGATGTGTGTCCGGTTGGCGTGTATGGTGTGTACTTGCGTTTACTTACCCACAACTTCTAGATTTACATTACTATTTTTCGTCGGTGAGAGCAAAAAGTCGACACGACATCGAAAGATTCCGGCATCCTTTTTCTGTAACGAATGAGCGGGGAGAGAGAGAGAGAAGAGAGCATTAGAAGAAATGAAGAAGGCAAGCAGGCACGGTTAATGGTGTTAAACAAATCGTTTCGAAACTGAACATGTATTTTTATGGAGAAAACCAAACTGTCAAAAAGCGTTTTTACAGGTGTTTTAGTATAGATAAAAGCTATAAAGAGCATCTTTTACCATCATTTCATTTAGTTAAATGCTTTTTTCCTCGAAACAATTTTCCATCAAGTCTTTTTCCGATTTTCACGTCGCGGTAGCAAAGGAAAATCATTCTTCTAGCTTAAGCTCCACATTATTTAAACGATCGATAGCGTATCAGTACCAGCATCCTCAAGCTCATCATCACCCTGCCCCGCCTGGGTGCGCAAATGGGTCCAAAATTGGACGAAATAAATGACCATTCGACGGGTGGGAGCAATTGAAATCTCGTTTCGCCAAAGCTAATCCCAGCAGCAGAAGCAGACTCTCTGCAAGATTTCTGCATGGTTGAGTGGTATTCCCTAATGATCGTAATACATTTTCCTTCTCGGTTGCACATCGACACATCCAGACGTAGGAGAGCGAGCTCGGAAAGCCGGAGAGGATGCCGGTTGACTTTCAGAAGAAATAATCTGCGTTCCATCTACCCTCTTCAAACAATCTTGTTGGATTGGTATGGATGAAATCTGTTTCAGCAGGCGAATGGGACTGTGATATCGATTTGTGAATCTAATCGTCCACAGTCGTGGTGTTGTGAGGCTGCTGGGAAGAAGTCAGAAGATGAGGGCATGACGGTGCAGGGCAGTGAACTGTGAGATGCACCAATTAATCGTCGACGAGATGAGCATCAATTGATTTCGATTAAAATGCCAAATAATTCTCTCTGAATACTTCGGAAGGTTGTGTTTTTTCGCAAACCAAGGGTTTTATTTTACACAATGTTTGTAATGTTTTCTTTCTTTTTTACTTGACGCTTCAATAGTTTTTGTAAGCAAAAAGCGTCCTCCAGAGCTATAAAAATACCAGCGATGCAATGAAAGAGAAAGCATTTCTTCTTCAACGGCGATCGCTAAAATCAGAAAGAAAAGTGGACAAACCGTCCCACCGGGCCAAATAAAAGCATTTCACAGTGTTTCAATTGTGTCAGTGGGGAGTGCGAAAAAAAAAATTGGCATAACGACGCTGGCTACTGTGAAGGCAAAATGCAAATTTGTTCTCGCTGCGTGACAAGCCGGGAGAGATTTTAATTCCATACAATTTTTTTTTTTGCGCAATGTACTTTCTATTTTGTCTTGCCCGGTCCTTTCCTACAGCATCGATAGAGACAATTCCTATCGCGAAGCGGGACTGCGGTATGGCAGGCAAACGGAGGGCATGGCATGGAATGTGATGGTGTGTAAAAATGGAATTTCAATTCAACAGATTCCGCCCTGGGGACAAGAACTCTTGTGATGGCGTAATACCGAGATGAATGAAAATCACTGACGCGTGAAGTGATTGACTGGCAGGTTCCGCGGGCGGAGGAGGAGATTTGAATGGGGAACGGCAGTAGCGAAGGAAAGGGCTGCAAATGGGATGGACAAATATTGGGTTACTTTAAAAGTTGTCAGCATTTTCGGTTACGATCGGTGCTTTTACACAATGGTGAAGCGGTAATGATGCGTAATTGAATTTGAAATGGAGAATATTTGAACAGGTTCTAAGAGCTGTGTTTTTTTCCTTCGAGTGAATCAGTGTCTGAGAATACAGTTGAAAAAACGATAGTTAATCCTGTTTAGTTTGCTATATAATGGTTCATTACACATTAAACGTCTTCAGGAATGGATTGTTTGATTATGGTCTATTTCCTAATAGGTATTTAGATCCTTATTCAAAAACGTTCTTGCTGTCGTTTGCAGAAAAAATCTTCGATCATCAAATTGAAACACACTTCAGTAAGCTATGAAGTTATAGTAAAACCGTACCTGTACAGGGCTGATGACCAGCACTGCCCGACTTTGCTCTCGTGTCGTTTTGAAGTTGGCACGATCTTCCAGGATGGCAACATCCTTCCAGTGAGACGGCGAGTTGACGTGTGGTCCACGAGTATCGAAGCTGAAACGAAAGGAAAAACCGGTAAGAAAAATAGCAAATAGATAAACTTCCCTAGAGCACATTGGCAAATTGAAATGATTAAAGGTAAAGGTCAGAATACGTGGCAAAGGGTGGGTCAGCAACATTCGTCAGCACTAGCAAAGAAAATACAAATCTATTCAAAGCTTAACCCCCCCCCCCCTCAAAGCAAACACTAAACCCTCATTTGCTCGAGCATCCCAAAATCTGGTGCAAGGATTTCGGCACGGAAATGAGACTCGTTATGATCCGTCGTGAATTGATCCTTACGGCCATCAGCACAGTTATGGCAAAGTGTAAGCAAAGTCGTATAACTTTATGTACCCCTTTGGTGGGTGTAGAGCTGCTGCATGCATGGAAATCGATTCAATATCCCGTAGTAGCTGGCCGTGCTCCGCTCCCGGGAGGGCATCAAGGGCATACGTACAGCAGTTTTATTTCCCCCTTTTTTACCGGAAAAGCAAATACACTCCCCGAGCAGGTATGTGGCATAGAAACCGATTTTTGGGTCAGGGGACGTTTGACATTTCATTCTATTTCGCCAACATGTCCGGACTGTTCGGAGGGACGTCCCGTGGGGCGGTTGCCTCACGAAGGCGGGAAGTGATTTGCAATCGGGGAAAGGCATGTTGGCAAACGGTAAACGACAGTACACTCCTGTTTGGCATCATTCTCAGGTAGATATTGCCTTTGCTATCTATTTCAAGCTTTTCTTTTCCCTGCGACACGATGGCACGATGACGATGAAGTTCCAACTACTGTTTGCCATCCGGGGGTAGGGGTTTGCAGCCAGCACCAAAGGTCGTTAAGCACGGAAGCACCAGGCAAAGGAAGAGGAACGAAACGGGTTGGAAAAAAAGGGGCAACAAGATTCAATATTCTGATTGGGCAGAGCTACGAGTGCCTTGAACGGAACGGCACAAAGTAATATCCCGATGGCTGACGGGACAAATGAAGACGTTTTTTTGACAAATCGGCTCGGCTTTCAAGTCGGTCTGCGATTGATGCTATTTTATGCTTGCCTAATTGTGTCCCCGATGGCAGACCGCCTGAGCGGCAAGACAGACAGGGTTCGGTTAGCAAAATTAAAAGGATCGAGAACCATTCCTACCAACTTTATTTTGCTTCATAAATTGTGTTGTTTGTACATTTGCGAGTTTCTCGAAGGGCAGTTCGCTCTGTACGTCGATGTGAAATGAGGAAAAACTTTGCTTCTACTGTGCCACGGCATGAAGCAATGGCATGGTATTGCGTTTTGTCGATATATTGAAGTGGTTTGGCTTGGATTTGCCGTACCGTTACGGTTCTGTTTTCTAATATGGAGAACCCCGCCGCTTCACTGTACCTCTCTCTCTCGATCCCTTCTGCAAGGTCTTGACCTGATTTGAATAATCTTACTATCGCGGAAGGGGCATCAGTGTCCGTATCGGATTAGCAGCTACCCATCGTGGGGATAGAAAGGGCTGTTAGGGACCTGTAGCACGTACATCAAGCGCACCAAAACCTTCCGTCCAGTTGCTACCGTATGTCTCTAGCCCAAAGGCGAGAACAATCTCCATGTGTTATCGGGTGAGAGAGAGAGAGAGAGAGAGAGAGAGAGAGAGAGAGAGAGAAGGAGACCTTCGGGGGTTCTTCAAGTTTCCTATTGAATGTCCTTCACCAGCCCGTTTGAAGTGGCTAGACGATGGCAAGCTGGCTTTCGGCATCAAGAATTCATACCGCACTTCTCCTTCACCCATACAAGATGCTGAAACAATCGAACATGAGCTGCTCGCATGGTCGGGAGTGGTTTGACAGCTTCTCAGCGTCATCTCGAGAAGATGTTGCGTCTCGAGTGGGCTGGTAAGTTCGTGGAAAACGGAAAATGTATCGATACCGCTCGGTCGATGGGCACTCGACGTGCGAAGTGGCACTGTTGCCGCTTGTTTGTCCTCCCGCCCGTCGCGTAACGGCACGAGTGGTATCAATTTCGTGAGTGTAACCGTGTTCATTAAGAAATTTGAATCCTTCACGAGAAATTGGTTTGAATTCAAGACTGAGAGCTTTTGTACATGTGTAAGGAGGCTTTGTGGGTGCGTGTAGCGGGTGAAGAGGGGGAGGGGAGGAGTAGTTCAGGTAACGAATTTGTGGCTCTTAAATAGTGATAATAATAACAATCTTGGTAGGGAATGATTTAAATCGGACAGGAACTGTTTGGAATCGTGAAGGCTGCACTGGAGTCTCTTGAACTTCTGGTTGAACATTTTGAGGGTTATTTCCGTTGACGCCTGATGTATCGTAATTTTATGGTTAATTTGGGCGTTTAAAGACGTCACTCTTTTGGCTCAAAAGTAGGTTTAAAGGCAATGTATTGAACCTACAACTTTCCCAGCTGCGAAGAAAGCGACCTTAAATTTTCTCCGTCAACCCAAGAAGCTCCGGCCGACGTTTTCTATTAATCACCTTGATTGACAGCGTGCTCGACCATTATTTTGGAACATTATGCGGAATCGATGATCTCCGTTCGCCAGTCTCCACTGTATCATGACCCGAGTCCTGCAGGAAAGGGCGGGTTTTCAGTTGAAGTTCATTGTTATAATCAAGATCGGTTGCTTTTTCTTCTTTTCCGGGGTAGGAAGAATCCCGCAAACTTCCATTAGTGTGACCCCACTGCCAGCCTGTCAGCGTGTTCTTCAAGAAATGTTTTCTCGTGCTCACATGCTCAAAAAAAATCCACTTCATCGCTTGTTTTTCTTTTTTTCCATTCTTTTGGAACCTGTTCTATTGGACTGGCTTTGCACGGCGAACCGTCTGCCTTCCGCACGATAAACATATTCAAATCCATCCGCTTGACACTCCTCGCACACGCTTCCGGGCTCTCTTCTTTTCTCTGCATAGGTTGAGGAGCGCGTGTGTGTGTATGTTTGACTTATGTGGTAGCGATGGAAAATCTTTATACACCCCCCCCCTCCCCCCTGCACGCCCCACAAACCGAGGGTTGAACAAATCCATTTATTTAGAAGCTCGTCGTGTTTTCGTCATCGATCACAAAGGAATGGGGAACAGGCGGCACGGGACTGAGTGAAGTACTTTCAGCCAAGCTTCCGTGCCGGCTAAGAGCATTTCCCTTATTGCATGTGAAACACCCCCGACCCGCTGTACTCGCGTGGTGGAAATCGAGAAGCGAAAGGGGGAAAGGGTGAGTGGGTGTGCCACTCAATATCACTATCACTTACGGCGGCGGTTTTCTCGGTGGGAACGGGAGGTCTTTTTGCGGCAAAGCCTGCCCGAAAACGCTGGTACAAAACTGGGCGCTTTTCGCGACGGCCCGACGTGATGCACACGCATGGGGCCGATCGTTTGGGGTGGAGGGAAAATGCGAAACGGAACCCTGCCTCCCTGGAAAAACGTTCGCCGAACTGTTCCATTCCTTTCCATCAATGGGTTGTAACAAACGACGCACGACGACCTGTGTTATTTTTCTTCACCGGCGCCATGTACTACCAAAGGGAAAGGGATGGAAATTTATATCCAGGATGTTCAGGGAGATTACGATGTACACCATTGCCGTGTTGTCGTTATATTTCCTTTTTTTTCATGTTGTTGATGGGTTTGGCGCTTTGCCTAAACCACCTTCGAGCGTGCATTGAGTATGCATGGCAAATGTTTAAGTTGGTGAACATTTTTTAAAGTTTGAAATGTATTGTTGCAGTCTTTTTCGGTATTCTGATCCGGCTGCCATGTATTTATTTTTAAAGACATAAAAAAGAAAAAGAAGTAGACAGAAGAGACACTTTTTTGCATATACCAAAAGTTTGTTAAAGTTTTATTTAATAAACTATACTGTATGATGTTATTTTGATTTTTTACCATACACAATCTGTAGGAAACAGTGGTAAAACAAAACCAAAGGAGCTGATATCCACAACATTACAAACGAATGAGTCAAAATGATGCTTAAGTTGATTGATATCGTATTGATTAAAAAGAAAAAGAATCAATTTTGATGACGCTTCAAAGACTGGAATGAGGATTATTTGTTGAATGAACATTGTTTGTTATAAATAAAAATGTGGCAAAGGTTCACAAGTTTTTTTATGCTTTTTGATTGGTCAAAACTGTTTTATTTAAACAACTGAAACTATTATACTTTAAAGCTTCTAAACATGTTTTTAAAATGTGAAAGCTCCGCAAAAAAAAACATACCAGCCCTGTTGTGTCAAGGTACAAAATAACGTAGTTCTGTTTTGCAAAATTATAAATCAAAGCGATATAAAGGTTAAAAATGTACAAAAACTTAAAAAACTCTGTTATTTCACATCTTATGAAATACCCGGTATATTTATGCTTCACTATTGAAATATATGTATATGACTGTTATGCTTGGTTTCCTACGTAAAACAAGCCCTAAAGCAAATGGTTTTCTATCAGCCTTCAGCTCCATTTTTACCACTTTGCCTCCAAAGCTTACACCTAACGTTGACGAAATACGAAGTTCGCTGCACATGGTTGGGGAAAAAACAGTTGCCACAAGAAGGGATGAAGTGTAGCGGTAGCAAACATTCTATGCGAAGCTATCACTTATGAATACATAAGCATTACAGCGCCCCTTCCAGGGCTGCACACCAGGGCCCAAGGTAAAGCAGGAGCCTGTTTGCGATCCTCATCACATATCCAATCCAATTTGCGGCCCAAGGGAACGGGGGTCGGCGCACTGGCCGGGGAAGGAAACCCCATTTGGGTGCCGGGTAAAATCAGTACGATTTTTCTCGTGCCCACACTACCTCTCCCCTTTGTCTCCCCAGCAGGTGGGCACATGAGCGTGTACGGCTGACGTGTTTGATGCTATTCTTACTCAATATTATTATGAAAATAGACGATATGTTTATGCTAAAGGATGCTGCCTACTGCCGTGGCCCACGCAAAGCGTGTGCATCACTGGTGTGTCGGTCGGAGCCGTTTTTCCCATTCGCTTTGCATTTTCTCACGATTCAATAGCTTTCCCCAGCCCCCGAAGTGAGGCGGTGGGGGGGAGGGGGGGGGGTTTATTTTTGCATGTGCTTGTTGCCAGAGAAAAAACAGAACACATTTTCCTTCACCCAACAAAAATGACACCGAGTTGTCGCGGCAGGGGCTGCATCGGTAGTTAGATTGAAAATTGTTTTTCACCCCGACCCCGGCCATGGTAAAGTGGCTGTGATAGCTTTCTGAATGGCTTCGTGTTTTTTGTTGCTCGCCTCCGTTTTAGATCGACCCATGAACTGCGCCATGAATGTTGTGTTGATCTTTTCATCAGCCTCGAGCTGCTGAACGTTTCGAAGCCCCCCTGTCCGCTTTTGGCACCTCCGAATGCGTTCGAACGGGACGATGCGCTGGATAAAGTTATCGATATGTAAATTATTTTTTTTTCCCATCCATCCCCACGAGCTCGAAAATCTAGAGTGTCATCCCAACCAGTAGCGAGCGTGTGTTTGGGTTGTTTTTTAACCTTCGTCTTCCTGCGTCAACTTTAGCTTCAAGTGCGGTGCCATCACCGTATCGAGCGGGAACGTAATTGGTGAACCGAGTTTCTGCTCGATGGTTTGCTTCCCGAACGCTCAACACAGCGTCAAGCGGGCTGTTCGGGCGTGTTAAACGAGAAGATTGATGGTTTGAATATTTTACGATCATTTCGTCACCATCGTTCATCGGCAAGCAGTGTGATGGGAAAAAAGGGCAAAAGCATAAAAAAGCTCGTCTTTAGATGGGACCAACGGGAAAGTAAGGGAAAAATGAAGGATGATCGTGATAAGACGGTTTAAAGCGAGACGTTGCGGCGGCGATGGTTTGCTGCGTCAACGGACGATAAGCCACCACGAATTGGCCAAACCTCAAAGACAAACGATGGAAACGTGGCGAGGGTAAGGAACGAAAGGGCTGGAATATATTTATTCAAATTCTTCGTCCTCTCGCCGCACGTTGAGGAATCAAACGATCGTCAAATGCGGCGTGTCCGCTGCAACGAGTCGAAAGAATGGCCACTTTGAGGCGTACAACGAGATTAGTTAAGTCATTTCCTTCCCTTTCGGAAAACAAAGCTTTCGTGTGCGGAATGTTCGAACATTCCCTAAGTGAAGGTAGAGCTAGCATTGTCTCATGCTCCCTCGCTTTATTTCAGTTTAAACTAGCCCCCGTAGCTTACCTGTAGATCGGCACGTTGTCCTTGTACCACACCACCAGCAGGATGCGATCGTTCGTGAGATTGGACGAAACGTCGCACTTGATTTGGGCCGTATCGTTCACCAGCACCTTCTCCAGGTGAGTCGGCACATCTGAAAATGGAAATGGAAAAGCAAACGCAAAGGGGAAATGAGTGAATCGCTGGGTCAGTGAACATTGCCGGTTGTGAGCTAGCGCGTGGAGGAGCGTACTACGTTCTCTATAAATATCGCCATGGACATGCTCGAAACCCATCCATCACCGGCAGCCCCGCTATTAATTAGGTCGAATTAAAGGCTGAATTGTTCTCGAACGAACGGGCGGGCAACGGGGTGAACAAACCTCTAAGCCTTTGTTTTTCTGCGCCGCTTGCGTCACCCCGCTGCTGCCTGATTGAATGATAAGCACCGAGAAAGGTTTTTAATGCTCGCTCTCTCCCTTTTTGGTCACGATAGTGCGGAAGTATCATTACGGGGTCAAGCTACCTTCGCTCATTACCGGTGGCGGTAGATAAAACGAAACTGACCGTGAAATGCTTTTCAGAGAAATGTTTGATGAATGGCACAGCAAAAGCGGCCACCTAATGATGATAATGATGTGTCCCTGCCGTTTCGTAGCAACAATAACGATACGTATCATTAGCCCATCACCAAAA
This sequence comes from Anopheles epiroticus, assembly GCA_000349105.1. Lineage (NCBI taxonomy): Eukaryota > Metazoa > Arthropoda > Insecta > Diptera > Culicidae > Anopheles > Anopheles epiroticus. Next base: position 185,841 of record KB670414.1, read on the forward strand.
GACAGGGGTAAGTTTCATCCTGTGCGAGGAGCGTGGAACTTACACTTTAGTTAGCGATTTTCTGAGGTTCGAGAGCGTTGTTATTTGCTTTTCACTTTTAATGCAAGCAAAACGGTTACTCTTAAAAGAGTTTCTAAAATGGTTGAACCAATGTATTCTTCTATTTATGAAAATGGAAATGACAAAAATAAAGCATAAAAGCTATAATTGTATATTTATACACATTCACAAAAATCTGAGTAAAAACCCGGATGCAATTTTAAACCGATGGTACAGGAAAACCTAAAAAATCTCCTAAAAATCTTGATACTTCATCCAAGCTTTGGTTTGATTTGAATTATTGTTGTTACTTTTTTCTAGCAGAGTTCTAGCTTTTCTAATGGAAAACTAATTGACTTTTCATCAAAAAAGCTTCACGTGATTCATTCTTCAAAACATTCAGTAGTTAATTTAATAATATTTAGTTTCACAGATTATGGAAGCATTTTTAGTTTGCAGAAGCAGCCCAAGGTGAAGCATGGGATAGTTATTTTCTTTTGAGCAAAACATGTCCCCGTGAGTAATATGGCCTGACCGTTCCTACCGAATAGAAAAAAATATGTCCCCGTGTTTTATTGATTATTTCAGACGGTTTTCAAAACAATCGAACGGTTCAACAACAACCAGTCGTAACTATGGCAACAATAGACGGAGAGGAAATATTTCACCTGAATCGTAATCTCGATAATCACTTTCAAGACTTCAACTGTCGAAAAACTCGCAAATGATCTTTTTCGCTGGAAATATCGAATTAACACAAAAAAAAATAACAAACTGCCTTGTAACAAATTTCCCATCGCTAAATCTAAGCGATCAAAATGTCTGCGCTCTTTCAACCACCGTCAAGCCCGCTCGGCAAACGGCAAACGTTTCACGCTAGGTCCGTTAAGTGAAAATGATGTTTTAAAAGTTGTTTCCCTTTGCCGAACCAGAAGTAAACCATCTACAGTTTGGAATGGGGGAAAGGCACCAAAGAGGCGGCAGCCCTACCGGTAAGTGGCAGCTGCAAAATGTAACAAATTTATCATAAGTCAAAGCCTCAGCCACATCAGACCCCCGGGCCTACCTCCACACGCTACTCAATCTTGATTCTGCCTTTCGATGGAAACGGTCCCCACGAGCTCACAGCTACACCAGCAACATGAACGAGCTGGGTGGCTTTTTGTTGCGAACGTTGCGCGCCGTGCCACACGTGCCAACCCCCGAACAGGCCACAGTTGTGAGGGCAGCAACTGCTCGTTTCGCAACAACGCTCCCTGCAGCGTCCCTACTGTGGATAGGTAGATTATAATGTCAGCCTGTTAATTCTTGCTGCAGTATGATGTTGGCGATGAAATATGAGTGTCGTCCTGTGTTTCGTCGATCGTGCTTAGCCGGATAAATGGACGGAGGTGTGGGTGTGTGTGTCAGCAAAGGTTCCTCCCATCTGCCAGGTACACGAGGGCAAGTTCGTCCACCGGGGACAAGATACAAAATAGCTCAGCAGTGAGGAAAAGCAACAAAGAAAGGGCATGAGGCTTTTCCTACTCTCGCTTCTGCCCCAGAAGGAAGGCAAACCAGTCCAGAAGAAGAGCGAACGTTGGGCCCCAAAACCACAGGCGAAAGCGAAATGAGCGTGAGCAACGGACACTGTGGGCAGCCCGGGGCTGATTCCGAGTACTGCAACGGTAGGGATGGGTAAACGATGGTTAAGCCGAAGGGGCCAGCTGGTGCTGGACTGTCACCTGATCCACCTGGGCCGGAAGTGACTTATATTTAATCACAATAAATATTACTGCACAAAAGGTGTGCGAGTTGTCCCCGGGCGTCGCCGTAATCCGCCGGACGGTCGCAATGAATGCCGTCGCTTGATTGGGCAGGTTCGGTTGGCACAAGGGTGGAAGGGAGATTTGCCCTGTCATCTTGGACAATGACATAAAGCCATTTCTTTCGGTCTCCGGTGAGTGCAAACGACGCCGGGCTGAAGTGAGCCATATTCCAAGAGCGGGTGTTGGATATTTGTCGCCCCTTCCCGGCAGCTAAAACAAAAGCCCGAAGAGGGAAGCTATCGAACGAGGCACGGACCTGGTAATCGGTTTCATTCATCTGGCTGTATTGGATTAGCAACAAGCAACAATTGGCAGGCAGCTGTGGTGGAGGGCGGTCGAGCTTCAACGAACACAGTACCCCATTCTCGGAAGGTGTTGATTTGTGGTGTGAGGGAAGAATATTGCATTATCCAATCAAGAGGGGGAAGAAACTAGAAACAAACGATTGACGTACTTGGGAGGAGGTGTGGGAAAATGGTATGATTGTTATTCGTTACTGATTTCAGGAAGTAAGCAGAAGACGTGCCATTGGGAGGAAAATGTTAATTTCTGGCCGTTTAGATACCATTTTTATTTTATCTTTAAATAAAGCTCAATTTCATTTCAATTGGCATTGCTATAATTGTTGTAATAAGCTAGTAGATAACTAATTGCTTTGATAAAGTATTTAAGGAGCGTAATCTTCTTCTTCGTGATGAATACATTAAGGATAAAGATGAATGAAAAAGGTTCTTCAAGAAATTCTAGTAGTAACAAAGTAAAACAAAAGTTGCGATAATTATCACCGTTGCACATCTGTTTTGTTTTCTTACTTTTAAGACACTACACCCGATTGGAGGATTTCTGACGCCTATCATAAAGTGTTGCGAAGACGTTAATGATTTACGTTGGCTGAATTTCTTGCGCAAATGATTGTATTTGAATTTTTTTAACTGGTTGTTGTTTCTCAATTTTACCGAAAAAAATACACCTTTTATAGGTTGAGTATCTGATCGACACGCGGGTGAGTGTTTTTGTTAAACAATTGAGAAAGAATTCATTTGGTCGTTTGGGGAGCTCAGCAAGAAAATCGTTTTTCACTTGTACTCGACGTGGTTGCAAGAACTTCGTCCTGTCATTTGATGCCATCATTAAGGCAAATGAAAATAATTTTCATCAAACATTTTACATTTTAATATGATTTTCTTTACAAAAGTAGTTGGATACTGAAAAAAACAGTTTGCTCGGAACACCGTACAGAATTGAGAATCCCAATTTCGGTAATATTTTTACAAACTATTTATTTAAAGGCCATTCGGAACATCTAGTGAAGAAATTTGCCTCCCCATAATAAACCATATCTCATTCACTGCTCAGAATAGTGCCCATTTCTTTTGATGTTCGTTCCCAACTCAACCTCATCCATTAAGCCGAGTGTTTGCGGTTGCCAAAACGCGTGCCCGATTTCGGTTGGCAAGTTGACACATTGGCACACGCAACCACCTGACGGCATCGGTTGGGGGTAAAGACAAACCGGGAGCGAATGAAAAATAGCTGAAACTAAAAGCTCTCCCTTGCACCAGGCTCAAGGTGCAGGAGAATAGATTGAAACGCCAAATTAGACGCCTAATTGCCATTCATTAGCTGTACACATTTTCCGTTTACGGCGCACAGACGGAAGAGTTGCGTAAAGTGGTGAAAAGCTTCCCGATTGCCACCAATGGGGACGCCGTGTAAGAACGCCCAGGTTGCGATGGGAAAAAGGTATTTTACCGTGTAAACATAATTCAAATGGATGGCTAATATTTGTCATTCGGTTAGTTTTCTGTCATCAATTTCAAATGCTCCAGCCCAACGCCCCTCCCCTCCCGGGTTGTCTGTTTTCGTTCAGATTTTTGCTTGGAAGAAGCTTGGAAGGGCCGCGGGACTGCGTAACGGCTCCGTGTGACGTTGAGTTTGTTGGCGAATCTGTCAACAGTTAGGGGCCGGTTGTCGAAACTGCGTATTGTACTGTGGCGGCTTCTCTTCGACGACAAGTCGTTCCATCACCGCCATCCGGGTGCCACGGGCGTATTATGATAAATAGCTTTGAATAAATTAAATGTCAACAGCGGAAACCGGAAGTGGCTCGTCTCGCGCTACGGGCGGATTGGCCTCATCGGAAGCTCCAATGGTAGCATGGAATCTTCGCAACGGTGGTTTGCTTAATCCTTAATCCTTTCTCTCTGGCTGGTGCGGTACGGCGTTTGGCCTTGGCTTCCATTTTTCTTCACCCAGTTCGCCCCTTTTCTGCTCTACGAGAAGCAAACAAACTAAAAATACTGTACATCGACAACATCCGGGGCGGGCTAAAGAAGACAGATAGCTTGGCGCTGCTGTTTGCCATCCGATCGATAGATGTGCGTCATTCATCGAACTGATTTTTTTCTTGCTGTCAATTCTGCTGCTACCCGGTATTGGTAGCACGAGTGCCCCATTTCACCATCACTGCTGCGAACAATCATGATGCTTGTGTCCAATTTCATCGCACAACTCACCCCCGAAGGGCCCCCACACGGTGCCTCCCTTCACCACCGTCGATGGTGATAAATTGATCCCAATTTAATTTAGCGCATCAAATTGTCAAAAAATACGAACAGGATTGCCACAAACGGGCCCGAGTACGGGCTGCTGATTACACTGACAGCATTTTCCGCCGCTCGCACCTGGTTATGGCTCTCGCAGCTTCTCGCTTTCCACCGCGAGGGCAGACGAGTGAAAGTGCAAAAAATGTGTTTGGCACAACAATTTTACGCTTCTAAACCCCACCGGGCGAAGGCGTGTTTGCCTTCAATTAGCGAAGTAATTATGTTTGATCTTTTAAAGCGCAAAACCTCCCGAACGCCGACCCCGGTGCCTGATTGAGCGGCGGCAACGCGCTTCCGTTACCTACGGGTGGGAACTGTGAGTCCGGCCAGCGGAGTGTCTTGCATCCGTCAGCAGGCAGAATCGTCCGTTTGCTTGGGCTCGCATTGTCGCTCACGCTTTCCGGCGAGACGTGATTGAAATCAAGCGCTGGAAATGAAACAAACAATCAAGCGTTGTCCAAAGCGGCACATCGGGTGCAGCTACGGGAGTGTTGGTGAGCGTCGTTTGGAGGAATTCATTTCATATTTGTTGATGCTAGGAGGAGTTGGCTTCGAGTGAAGAAATGATTCAATTTTTTCCATCTAGTTTTTTAGATTTTAAAAATATTAAAACAGTGAAAAGTTCTAAATGTATTTGATTGAGTACATACATTTTGAGAGCATCAAAAAAACTTTTTGTAAAAATAAATTTAATTTTTCCCACAACACTCAATAAATGAGTCAAAACTCCCATTCCGAGCATAAACTCAATCGCAGAGGGATGTTTATGCCAAACCGTACACGCTATGAATTTTAAGTCTGGTCACACGTTCCCCTTACAATGCTTTCCACTCTAAATGTAAAACGGCACTCGCTCAGCATCACTTTACCGTTCTAAACTAACTTTTATCGATGCCTACGAAACCTTCCCTTCCCCACCCCACCTCCCTCTCCCCCTTACAAAAGGTGCGCTAATTTCATATTCTTCCATCGTAACGGGGCCCTTCCCGGGCGAGATCCCGATCACGGCCGAGCAAGTGAGCCATCCATCATTTTGTAATGAATTCATTTTCCCATTTGAAAAATTATGAGACAACAGTGCACCAACCCGGAACCAAGGGACGACGAATGGGGCTGTGTGCTGGAGTTTCAATTTTGTGTGCTCACATTTTCTTCACCCAGCACGTTTTGGCATTCATTTCCCGGCAGCTCCAGCGTACCTTCGGCGGCGTACCGATGGACCGAGTGGTTGCCGTCGATGATCAGTCAAGCGTTCGAGCGAAAGCCGGCAGAAAAGAGTGGCCAACTGAGCTGGGATGGGGAGCAAGCGGGACGATTGATGAGGTGGAAAGTTGGCACATTATTATGCTGCCCGCGGGGACGCCCGGAGCACGCGACGCGAACGTTTGCTGGTCATTATTTCTTCCGGCTCATCGGCCACGAACGAAGGCTGATTGGGATGGATGTGTTATTTCGTTTCTGTCGCCTACTTTCTCGCTTTGTCTTTTGCGATTTTCACATTAGTAAGCTGGTGGATGGAAAATTTACATTCACACCAGGAAACCTGCGAAATAGAGTGAGCTTCTATTTAAATTGAGTTCAAAGTTTATTTTAAACATATTCTTTTGTTTCCTGAAAAACTTGTTTTATTATAATGCATAAAAGACTTATTTCTAATAAAGCATTGAAAACATGCATCGTTTGGTAGTAATGTACAATGAGATTACTGTAAAATATGTACAAACTAAAGCAACAGATCGGCAGTAGGGCTCTACTGTTTGGCTGCATTCAACCGTAAGTTAGACAATGTATGGCACTCGAGAAACTCGCAATCCAGCAGCAGCATCCAGCATCCAGTCTAATCAATTCTACATTCAATTAATTTTGCTCAACGATGTGTTAAATAATGTATTTCCAGGCAGAAAATAAAACCGGCTCCAAACAGAGAACGGGGGAAACCTTTATGTTGCATCTCGCTTCGTCTACTCCCCGCCCGAAGCAAACAACGCGCAAAATCTCGAGACAGGGCCTGGGAAAAGCGTGTAGGAAAGATGGAAAACACTCTCCGGTACATACGATTGGCATGTGGCTGCCGCATAATAACAGCAAAAACGCTCGTACCCGATATGTACACACGAAGAAAAGGGCATCAACAGCATCGGTCTCTCTGTATGAGTGTGTGTGGGGTGTATGCTGTGCCAGGGTGAAAGCAAGCCTCGGCGGCCCTGGCTGCCTTTAATTGCATCATATTTTATTGTGTGCCGCACCGTACACAACGTTCCGATGAGGGGTGGTGGTGCTGGTGAACGGGGCATGATGGTTTTTATTGCCGTTCGTGAGAAAGATTGCTTCAATTTACTTTTGCTAACGCTCTCCTAATCGGTGTCGGTGTTACAGCACAAACCACACTGGCTTACTCCTCTGAACACACACACACACACACCAGGAGCTGAACTTTAGGAGTTGATGAACGGTTGTTGCTAGTGAGAAGTTCTTGGCAGCTGTTGTCGGGATGCGCTTCATCCGCTCGGTGGCACACTTTCACCTTCGACTGCAGCAGCCTGTTCGTACTGCTCCGGACTGTTCCGGATGGTTTTGCTGGTTTGAAGTTTTGAATAATTATTTATCAATTATTTAACAGCATAGCAGAGTTTGCTCTGAAGGGTAAATCACAGGGTGAAGGGATTGCTAAAAGATAATCCTAAAATACGAACCCTAATTACGATGCCAATGTGTTTGAGGGTGTAAGGCATGTCTATACGTCAGGCAAACAGGGGTAGTGGCAGCACGTTATCTTGATTTTAAAAGCATCCGAGTATGATTTGATTTGTGAGGTTTTACTACCCCCTATTAAGGTCTTTTACTATAACAGCTGAAGTGCTTTTGGCAGCCACTTTGAGAGCCAGAGATTAACTTATTAAGGTAAGGCAGGCAAGGGATGGTAACATATTTCAATTAAAATATGCACACACACTTTTCAGCACGCAGCAGTTTCAGCATAAGCTTGAGCCATCCTTTCAGATATCTTTTTCTTTTTCGTTCAATATTTACCATAAAAAGGCCAGACACCAAGGGTGGCGGGGGCAGGTATTTGGCAGAAGAGTGAATCTTTTTGGAATTATTTTTATTTGTTCGAATAAAGCGGAGGAAGAAATGTGAATGATCCTGGTAATGTTATAACATTTGGGGTTCGGACGATACGTTAAATTTCTTCGAGGAAAAATTGAGCGATCCATTATGAAAACCTTTGCCATTTTTGCTGGGGTATAAACATGTTTGCCTTTAGACACCATGTTTTTAAAAGTGATTATGAATCGTTGCCAGACTTTTTTCTAACAACAACTTTTGATTAGATTAACAGTTACCAACTGCACAAATTAAGTATCGGCTTTATAAAAAGGCCTAAAAGAAAAAACGAGAAAATGATTAAAAAAAGGTGTTCATTTCTGACACGTTGATTTCAGTATTAGACTCAAACCATACCCAAATTTGGAGTAGAAAAACTTGTTCGTAGACATTTCTAGTTAGCTCTTTATAAATTATGTTGCTCGAAACTGCCCCGCAAAGCATTTAATTAAAAAAAAACAGATATTTTAAACATCGTACTGGTTAACTATCATAAATTATCATCTGTTTTCATAAATTACGATACACCAAAACCATAGACGAATGTTACCTAAACAAAACAGGTTAGAAGCTTTGGGAAATGACAACAAAAAGATTTCTAAAAGAAAACAACAGTATTTAAGTTTGTTCGATAGTTATTAAAGTCTTTAATTAAACAGTCCTTCTTTAATGGCTAACAATTAACTGTAATAATTTATGATTATTCTGTAAAAAAATTAAAGTTGATTTTTAAGTATCATCAAGTTGATGTTAAGTAAGTTGAAGTATTATCAACCATAAACCTCGACAGTTGTCATTTTAAAGAAATTTAAATAAGGAATACTGACTGTAAATATTTTTTCAAACAATTTCACAGGTAGAACTAAGCGCTGTAGTTAGCATTATAAAGCACTATTAAGACACATTGTTGTTTGTAATTTTATTTTCTTATGAAAACTATAGAACTATACATAAAGCTAAAATATAAATACATAGCTGTAAAGCTCTATATTTTGTGAAAACAGTTAAAAAAGAAGAACGAACATCAATGAAGAATATGAAATTTCTAGAGACGTTTCTAGAAACATCAAAAAATTTAACAGCGTTTCGATCTAATCAACCAACGTTTACCCAGCCTGATCACCCGCATTGAAAAAGCGATTTTCACTCACCTCAAATTCAAACATCCCTTATTGGCCGTACCCAACACGGTGGAAATAAATCTAATACTGTAAATTGTACGCTCCGGGGTGAGTATGTACGACCAGTTTGTCTTCTCCAGCCGGCATTCCACCGGCAAACGAAGCTACGAAAAGGTTGCCAAGAATACTGTCCCGGAAATAACGCTCCCCTCGCAGCACATTCCATCCTCACACCTGCCGCACGGTGGAGCGGGCTAATCATTCCGGACAGCGTCTTACAAGATAATGGTAAGTAATCACACTCGGGCCAAAAGGAGACCGAACCGAAACGTATCCGTGTCACACATACACCGCCTCTGTCGTCTCCCTTTTCAACTCGACGTACGGGTCGGGCCTTTCAACGGCACGGTGGCGAACGAGAACCACATTCCAGACATTCATTAGATCCGATTCCTGTTTGTTCGGTACGGGTTAGAGCTCTCGTTCCAGCCCATCCTGTCCTGTGCAAGCGAGTGTGCCTCGGTAAAGGGCAACGACGTTCCCTACGGTCGGTGTTCGTTCCTGCTAAACCGTTGGCAATCACCTTGGTAAGGATTATTTATACAATCAACCCCTTGCACCGTACATTCTTCACCCATCACCCATTACCATGCAGTGGAATCGTTCATTTGATTCCGTTTTCCGAAAAGGACAACGAGCTCAGGCTACCAATCTAATGACGCTAGACGCTTTCAAAGTCCTTCTCCCTCCCGTCCATCCAAACAGCGGTGCCAAGTTGCCGATGGTTCCTGGCGGTGCTGGTGGTCTATTATTGAAATGTCTTAAATATTTCCCGGCCCAGCTGGGGACCGACCAGTTCGTTACATTGCGATAGTGTGCTTACCCTTGGGAGGGTACCGGTTCGCACCCGCACCCGTGCGGATCGGACGGCAATGGCTCGATTGCACCATCGGTGGATGGGAAATTATTCCAACCCTCCCACGCCGGTGCGTCTCCAGTGCGTCGACAGGCCCGTCCGCAAATAATTCCTGACGAACCTCCTGTACCAAATGGCGGGCGTGTACGTGTGGACGCTTGTGTAAAGGGTAAGATGCCGGTGCGTCGCGTAACGAACAGCCTAACCACATTGGCCACTGCTCACTGCATGCTGCCGGGCCGTGTGACGGTGTTTCGGTACAGCTAGAACGCGCAGTGCAGGGTGGCGAACGGTCCCGCAGCATAATCCGGCTGTGGGGCGCATTATTGTGGCAATAAGATTATATGCTAATTCGAAATAATTAAATTTGAATCTTATTTGTTTTCCTTTAGCATCAAACGAGGTGGGAGCAGGAAGTGGAGTTGTGTGCGGGATAGAGAAACCTCAGCAACCGTAGTAATTATGCGCACCGACAATGGCCACCGGGCTCGTTGCTTGGTACGGTGCGATCGCGCCCACACAGTGTCGTGTGAGTGAGTAGAACGGGTAAGGGAGAACTTGAAGATCTCGCAAAACACGAAGACAACACACACACACACACACACACACCAAACGCTTCGCAGTGGTTCGGTGCAAGGTGAAACGTTTGGTTGGTGTTGGCTTCCGGTGCTAATTAAAACTCCCTAAAAACCGGGCCAACAGCGTTCCCCGGGCGGAACGGAACGGACCAGTTCCCGGTAGAAGGTGCTAATCCACCTTGAAACGTTTATCCAGGGTGGCGGGGGGAGGGGAGGGGGTGGTAAAAAGGAAGGGAGCGGGATGCCGCTAGGTGCCATGTAAACGAGATACCGGGTATGATGCCTTTCCGGAACATAATTACTATCCCGAGCTACGAGCGTTGGTTTTCCCGCTTTTTAATGGAACGGAAAATTCGTGTGCCCCAAAAAGCCGGCGGACGTGGGCGACCGGTATGGGAAGGGCAACAAGAATAAATTGTTAGTTTGTGCAGGTTCGTTAGAAATAAAGTACGTCCTTTTTCCACCGATGGGTTGCCAAAAGCGATATCCCATCAACGAAACACCGAATGAGCTTTTAAAGCTCGCCCCTTAATAGGACGCTCCGTGCCCGTAAACATCCATTTCAAGGACATGTACCGAAACGATCATGGCCTACTAAACGTTTTGCGGCCCCTGTTTCAATGCCCTCGGTGGTCCTTTTTGGACCAGTAATATCTAATTAAACAGCGACAGTCCCGACAAAAAAAAAGCCCACAGACTGGGAAAAATGGCCGCCCAAACTGGTAGGCAACTAAAACTTTTCTTTCCCAAGCTTTTCTGGCAAGTCGAAGGCTAACGGGGAACATAGCGCAGTAATAGTGGTGTGTGCGGTAAGGATTCTCGGAACCGGAACCTTCTCTTCTACCTTCCCCCCCAGTAAGTTTTCGTCTCATCCACCAGCTGCGCAACAACAGCATCCTTTAAATAACGAGCGCTAATGTTTCTTTCAATTTGCTAATGGGCCCGCTGCAAATTCGCCGTTTTTTCCATTAGTTTGGTTGAACGCAGCGAGTGGCCCAAAGAATCGTAATTTTAGGTCCTTGTTGGGTGAGCCGGTGAAGCTTTAAGCTGTGTTGCGCGAGCGCCCTCGACCTTCCCTGCTGTACCCCAGCGTGCCCCCACAGTGAGAAGAAAATTCTTTAATAAATGTTGCCCATTTGCTCGCACCAACCGTCTTGCTGTTACCGCCTAGTGCTGGAGTTCCCGTTCGTTTAGGTGGGAATGGGTAGGTATTGCCCTGGTTAAACTGTTGTTGTGACTTTGCGCCTTGCGTTCTTCGACTTGAGGGGCAAGTGATGCCTTTTCGCGCGTTTATATTCCGTTTCGTTCCACACTGGAACAGCTCTTGCTAACTTGCGGCGAGCGAGAATGAAAGGCAGACAGTGCAGCAAAACATTTGTTTGACTTTCGTTTGCGGGATGAAAGTGCAAATCTTAGCCCTAGGTTTTCGCCTTTTCTCCTTGTCATTCTTTTCTTTTGCACTTTCCACCAGCTGCAGCACCGGGCAGTGGGTGGAAAATGTGCAACTATTTCTTTCATTTCAGCGCGCAGCCACCGCACGGTGAAAACAATCTTTCCAAACTAGAAAACAAGAGTTTCGCTTCTTGATGCAAGCGGAGCTGTGGCCCGTACCTCATATCTGTACTTTTTCATTTCTTCATGTGGATTTTTTTCATTTTTTCAATAAGACACGAGAGCTGCAAGATGTTCGCTGTGCGCTTTCATACAAGGTGAGTCATCTGGGAAAAGATTATTTGCCGCTTAGTTTTGGGCCACATTGACTGATTCGCCCCCGGGGGATTTTTTTCCTGGCTGGAGTAATTTAAACGATTTATTTACTTGCTGTCTACACTTTCTTTTCTGGATGTTTTGTGTAGATAGTCGGTGCCGATAGCGAATTTATATGCTTATTGTTTTGAGGTTTACTTTTTTATATTGTTTCTAGTTGGGTAGATAGATAAGTTTTCGTTGATTTAATGATTTTGACTTTATACTTCTTTTGTTAACTCTTTTAATGTACGATATTGTTTTTCACTTATTTCTCTTGAAATAAAAAATCTGAGACTTTGAATCTGATTGAGAAAAGGTGATGGATGCTTAAGGCGACTTGAAGCAGTATAGTATTTTGCTGTAATGGATTTTTTGGAAGATAAAGAAATGCAATTATCTTTTTACAATTATTATATGATAAATGAAGCGGTTCTGCATTTACATTTTTTTTAACTTAAATGGTTCTAAATTAATGTTAAAGCAGTAAAAAATCGATTATATAGTCATAAGCTTTACAAGAGCAAGATAAAATGTTATTTTAGTGCGGTAATTCAAATATAACTTTGTTCGAATGGTCTGCCACAATTTGGATTTTTTTTCATCTTTATGCTCCTATATTTTTGCACGAAACCAAATTCTTCCGCCACTACATAAAGCTGCCAACTTTTCGATTCTCTTTCTTGTCTTGCGCGAAGCGTACAACGGTTTTGCTTGTTTATCGCCCGTGTTATTTAAGGTGAACGGTTTTCCTTCGCCCTCTCCCACGGGGCTTTCCCGGAAAAAAATAAATATATTTGAAGCGAAACAAAGCGAAGGGTGAGCATGAATCGCTTCAGCAAAAATAATAGTCAAGAATGACTCTCAGCGGGCTTTGGGCGAACGTGGAGAAAATACATTCGAACGTCAAACAGATGGTTAGTTTCCGCCCGTGGGGAGGGAGGGGGATTGACTTTGTTTTTTATTCGTTCGGTTCCTTCCACCCATATCATCCCATTTCGTCGTCATCGTCACCGCCAAACGCCAGGGGAAAGTTCACACAGTCCAGGAAACTGGAAATCTCTCCAGTGGAAGGATTAGCGAAGCTGCGGCAGCAGTAAAAGCCCCACACATATCGAACTTTTTTATCGCTTCAGTAGCGTGCGGTCTCTTTTTCTCTCTCACTCTTTCAACACGGCATCAACCACGGTAGAGAAATGTCCCGTACTGTGGACCGTCGATTCCCATGGCGCGTATAAAGTGAGTGCAAAAGTTTATCCATTTCTCATTCGGAATTTTAACCCAGTTTAGGGGTTTGGGCGAGCTGTGTGTTTCTCTTCCTGTGTTTTTTTTTTTTTTGGTTTGTATTGTACCGTTGGTCGATGTCCAACCGAGCGGTTTCGGTTTTTCCAAGTGTGGTTCACTTCCCACTTTGCCAGAATCGGAATAGATCGAGCGCTGCACCCGGTTACCGTCTCGAAGGTTCCGTGCAGATCATTTCCCGGATCATCAACACAGGTGACGCCGCAGGGAGCAAAAAAAAAAAGGGAACTAGGGCGAGAGAAAGAACCACTGCCGTGGAATGCACGGACATTTCGATGGAAATCAATTGGGAATTTTACGAGTGAATGGTTCGCGTTGGGGAATGGTAAAGTTTTGCGAGATTCGTGGGTGCAACTGCAAGTGGCAGAGTTAGGCAGAAACCGCAACATCCTCCCAGCATTTGGGGGGGGGGGGGTTGGCCAATGGCGCGCTGTCGGATCCATTTCGCAACAGTTTTGGTGTGAATCGATTGTGGTGGAAAGGTGTACAATGCTGGGTAGAAAACTTGTTGCTTTCATCTTTTGCGGCAGCTTTGAGCACTCACCGGGTGGTTGATGTTTGCAAAGCGTGAGAGGCAGGGATAGTGAAGTGCCCCGATTCGGCTATTAAAGTGATTCAGTCAGTTGTAAAATGGGTTGTCTGATATTTCGAAGCTTGGACAGCTATCCGCAGCTGGCACTGGCAGCTGAGTGAAGCCCCTTTTTTGCCCGTCCCGATTCGGTGCAGACCATCGGTTGGCGGTGATGCAGCACCAACCGCACTGCAATTGTGAGTTAATCAATTCACAGAGCGGCAGAGCTAGGGACGGAGAGTGAACTAGCAACAAAGAGCCGCTGAAAGCATAGTTACACCAGCACGTAACCGTTCGACTCTGTTTCGGTGGAATTAGTGCCATGATGATTATGGTATGCTGGCGCTGCATTCCCAGACGGGATTAGAAGCACGTTGTATTTCATTACGCGCTTTTTATAACGTTTATTAGCGCATGATCAAAGCATCGGTTGGGCAATACTGCACTTTGTAGAAATTATCATTTGGTTTCAACGGAATTGAAAGGTTTCATATTAATGTGATCGTTAAAGAGCTTTGATGGAATTTAGCATTGACTTTATTTAACTATTTCCAGGATAAAGCTTTCAAAATTACACTCCAGTATGCTCATAATAAAAACAAACACATTTATAACATATCCCACTGATGTATTTGTTATTAGGAAAATCACATTTTGAAGTTTCGCAAAAGAAAATCCTGCTTGGAAAACTGCGGATTTTTTTTTGTCACAGTATCTTTAATGACAGCTGCTCGTTATTTTTGTAAACTGAGCTTTTTTTATTACGGGCATATATTTGTTCATTACTTTGACTTGTAAACAACAGCTTTGTAAAAAGTACCTGCTTCCTTGACTTGAATTGAAGAAATCAGTTTTGAATCTATAACATTTTCCGCTAGTAGCATTGCATTCACGAAGTTGATCCTTATTTTCCAGACCAATGTAACAGACCACAGTCAAAGAATATATGCAGCCGTTACATGTTGTAGTAAACAAGGTATTTCAACAATGAAATTAACGCAGTAAAAGTTTATTGTTTTTCAAGAGTTCGAAATACAACTTTTGATTTTTATTTACAACTTTAAATTTTTTTTTTAATTTTATTTATTATTATTTTATTTATGTTTATTTATTTATTTATTTATTTTTTTATTTTTTTTTTAAATTAATTTATACAGGCATGGATGCTATTTTAAAGCAGTTATGTACACCACGATGGCAAAACTATTTGATTTCTCATTAAGAGATACATGGTTTTGATTTCGCAATGGAGAAGTTACATTCATTATAATTAAAGACAACTTAAAACAAACCCAAACTTTGCCTGATGTAAGCTGAGTAAGCCTTCAAAACAGTTGATATCTTTAGATTTAGTCATTGTGCATCATGCCAATCTCCCAAATATTGCCCCCAGTCTGGCGCAAATGTTTAAGGAAACACAAATCCACCGCTATTTGCATTTATTTCAACAACTGAAACGTCGCAGTATTTGTTAGCAAGATATCAAATTCAATCGACGTACGACTCACTTAGCGCAGTTCAAAGCTTTATCGTTCCACTGACACACTGCTACCCGTCGACGAATAAGGCAATGTAAACATCGGGTCCGTTCCTGTCGTGTACAGTGTGGCAAGGGCGTTTCGTGGCAAGCGAGAAGTATCTGTACGGACTTTTCCTAGAAAGAAAATTCCACCATGCAGCCGGATTCGTTCGCAAGTGGTCCGAAACACTGCCATCAACGGGATGTCCCATTCTTGACAGAGTGTTCGGTACCCGGGTATCGATCGTAAAATGCCGTTGCCGTTGGATTTCAATCTGTTTGACCTGCTTTATCGACGGCACGGTTAAAAAAAAAAAAACAATGCCAGTATACCCTGCCCTAAGTCAACACACGGTACACCCGAATGCCCGGCGGCCGTCCGGAGCCGTTCCCGAACACTCGCCGGTTAGGAAAGCCGTCATCGTCATGCAGGAGCGGAGCTACTCACAGCCGTAGTTCGCAACCGTCTCAAATAGCGTAGGCCTATTGATTCCTTTGACTTGTTAAATGTTTTCCCAAAGTGCTGCAAATGCTGCCATCGTTCGGTGCGGATGGTGGCACTGCCGTAAGCTAAGGGAATAAGAAATAAGAAACCGAATGTTGACCAAATGTAACCGGCTTAACGCATGGCAAAACGACCTCAAAGGCAGTCAGACAGCCATGGGAGTGGTGGAGGATTACTAACGCCTGGCCGGGCAGCGAAAGCGTTGAAGGTGCGGCAGTTTTTCCAGCTCGTTGGTTGCTCCGTTCGAGCGGCAAGTGCGTTGCTGCCATCCGGCGCCTCGACGTCTCTCGAGCGCCTGTGTACCACCCACCCCGGGCGGGCCCGGGAGTGAAAATCCCAACGGTTTAAAAGCATGGCCCGAAGGATCGGTTGCAGGTGGACCGAAGATGAAAGTTCGATCGAATTTCCATATTGCTTTCGAGTCGAACCCTTCAAAAGCTACTTCTTGCTGTCGGGTTCGTGGAAAGCTCTCCCACACCTGCCAACCCGCCGCCACCCGTTGCCTATTGCGTATCTTCAAATTGTTTCAAGCAGTGTTTTTTTCGGGTCTGTTCGTTGCTTCGTTGTTTCGTTACACTTGCGAACAGAATACGCCCCCCGGAAGGATACGATCGGAATGGAAGGGGTTTTTTTTTTCGTTCTGGGAATGAACTTTTCGGTCCGGGAACCGGCGTGGCTGGGTTTTCTTTGCCGTTTTCAGTAATCGTCAATGGGACGACAAGAAGAAAGGAACAAAAAGTGGTAAGAAGAAGGCAAATCCCAAGAGATTTGCGGGTAACAAATTTTGCAGCTTCATTAGCATGATTGTACGGGACGGTTGGTTAGGCAAATGGTGCGATGGTAAAATTGCGTTCGAAAGTGATGGAACCGAAATGGGACAAACGAGTGTTTTATGCGTTCTCGTTCACTTCATTCTATTGTCTGGGTTTTTCTTCTTCTTCTTCTTCTTCTGTGGTTTCGAGCTCGTTTTACAAATTGCGCACGCTGTATGTTTTCACATCCCATTACAGACCATTATGTTTACATCTGCTTTTTGTGTGTAATGTTACCGTATAAGGTTTCGCTAATGATGCTAAGCGTCTTATTTTTATTGTTTATAATTTTTAATATTTTTTGTTTTAAAACTGATGTACCGTGTACAAATTTTTGTAAAAAAAAATTAAGCGTGATTTGCATTGAAGAATCACCTTTCAAAACAATTGAATTGATTTCCATATCATAGCCAGACTAGAAACATCTTTCTTACAATTTTAGCAAATATTTGTAATGTTGTAGAATCGAGGTAAGTAGTAACTGATTTTCGTTTGCTTCTAGTTTATCGCAAAATAACGATATTTCGCTTTTCACACCTAGTTTTCTTGAGTTTGTTCGAGAACTAGATATTGCATGGAGTTTTGAAAATGTTATTGTATCCTTGAGTCCTCTACCAGACCATGTAAAAGTAGTAATATCAAGATATTCACATATGTTCTAGCACTTTGAATGGAGTTCCTTTTTCTTTCTTTTGCTTCAGGTTTCACTTAACAGAAACAAGATAAATAATTAGTCGTAGTTTGTGCGTATCAAAGATACAAGAAAATTGAACATTTACATTAAAAATGCGGAACTTTGTTCACATAAAAAAAACAAAACATGCGTCATGAAGTTGATGTTAATTTACTTTCATGATTTGAAATAATATTTTATTTTATTATTCTTAAACATTGTTCTTGGGTTTACAAATTGTCCTTGACTTGCTAGTTAGATTTTGTTATGAATTTATAATGAAACGATTTATAGAACTTTTTAGTTACACTGGAGCAGTTGTCTCAAATTCAACATTAATTTGAAGTTTAATAAAACGTTCCTCTGGTTACATACTTGCAGTTATTTCAGCAAGAATTTCTCCCTTGTTAAAAGGCAATGTGAAGGAATTAAGCTGACTGCAAAGAAATTGCGTTTCCAAGCACACATATCTGGAGAAAAGATCATAAGTGAACGTTTTGCCGATGCTGCCTGCAATGCAATTAAAGTCTCTAATAAAACTCATTTCCTTTCGGACGCTTCACAACCCTTCTGCAAAACAACGTCCAATAGAGTGGGCAGGGTCAGGATGGTGTATTTTCAAATCAAGCCAAACATAAAAAGGAAACGTCTGTCTGCTGGAAAATTTGACAGGCAGAGGACCCAGACCCAGTCCATCACCTTCCACCAGTTTGAGTTGATTCACCGACCGTACCGGGAGATTGATGTCTTGTCAGCTTCATAAATAATCAATGAACCCGAGTGCCAAAGGTATCGATGTCGGACGGTGTTGGTGTGCATGTGGGTGTGTGACCACCTCGTTTGGGAACGAGGGTTTTCGTTACCCTTTGCCCGTCCCAGCCACATTTTCATCAAAGTGGCTTAGGTGGCTTGTCTTAAAAACGGATTCCGTCCGGAAGATATCACGCTTGCTTGGGCTTGGGCACCTAGAGTACAATACACCAGCAGCCTGCTTTTCCTCCCAATCGACTCAAACACGTGCGTGTGTGAGGAAAGTGTCCATGCGAAAATTCCGTATCCATTTCAGAGCTGATGGCTGACGGTGAGTTCAAAAAAGGGATCCATTTTCCCATCACTACCTCCATGGGCCCTCTCCAGAGAACGGTCTCGGGTGGCAATCCAAAGCGGAGCGCATTCATTCATATTGAAACAAATTGATTGTCCGTCGAAGGCCCACCGGATGGAGAGAAAAAGGGATCGAAATCAATCAATCCTTCGGCCGGTTGCTTCGGGCCGGCTTCGGAGCGGCAAGCACCTAGCACCCGGGCAATGAGCCTGGGATTGATTACATATTGTTTTGCGGGCACCGGTCAGCAGTGAAGGCGGGGGGGAGGGGGCTGGCTCCGGTGAAGGCGACGAGTGCCCTTGGGGGAGCTTTTAGAAGGAGAACTTTCTTTGATTTAGTTTGTGGGCACCGAATCAAACCAACTTGACCAGAACCCCGGTGCCACTGCGCCGTCGACAATGAAGTACAGGTGATGGATTTGGCCACGCTCTGTCGTTTCGTTCTAAGGGATGGGTCCGCTTTTGTGATGAATATTGAAATTTACACACTAAAATCCTCACCGTGCTGGTACGAGGGGACGGAATGCCGCCGGCTCGGCTGGATGGACGGTGGTTAAGATTCCTTTTCGTTCGGTTGGTTTCGGTCGGTCAGTTGTGATTTGATTGCAACCAATTCGATTAAACGTGCTCTGTCTCGGGCTCGGTGCTGTGATGAAGGTGATGAATTCAGGCTCACTGCCACTGAAAGGTAAGGATGCGCAAATACCTTCGGGTGCTGATTTTTGGATCGGTTTGGCAGATCGTAAATTGTCATGAATTCAATTAAACGGGACATGCTGTTGAGTTTCATCGTGCAGCGAAAGGTTGTTTGATAGATGTGCCTTGTTTGTGGTCCCTTTTTTGCGTTCCGAGTGAAAATTAAAACGAACATAAACTGTGGCAAACAATGTTGAACCGGGGAAGAAATGTTATTTAAAATTTATCTACATCTCGAAGGTGTGCATTATGCACACCCTGACGACGAATTAACCCGATCATCCATTGGCGACTGGGCGAGCGTAACTGTTGATTACCCTTCGCTAAAGGATCGATTAAAACTTTCTCGTTTTGTGTGGAAATAGTCCCTTTCGATGAGCAGGAAAAAGCTGCACAAAGCTCGTAAAATAATGCATTGAACTTCAAGCGCAAGGTTGAGAAAGTGCAAGAAAGCAATCTTGAAACTTGGCGCGCCTTTGTTTCTTGCGGTTCTGGCCCTGGAAGTTGGTACGCAAAGCATAGCGATGAGAAGGAAAAAAACAGGAGGGCAAAGAAAGTCCATTTTCATCCTGTTAATAGTACGTAAAAGGTGAGCACAAGTCGATTGTGCTATAAGAAGGATTACTTATGCCTTTGTTTGTTACCGCACCGTCGCAGCCGGCCGTCGCAATTTGTCGTCGCTCCGCAACGCTTAAAGCACCATTCTCTTTATCTTGGAGCCTCTTTTTCTTACTTAGGACTTTTGTTTGAAGGACTTTCATTTGTTTTCATCCTTCCTTTAGGCAAGAGCAAACCTTTTTTTCATCCAAACGTTTTTTTTTTACTTCAAACTTCTTTTAATTTTTTCCTTCATAACCTCATTGTTACAGGGCCGCCGATGCGAACGTCACTTAGAACCACATTAAACCTTAGCCACGATAATTCAAGCAGCGAAAAGAGCACAGGAAGTTGTGCTACGCTTACCAGCCGCTCATCAGGTTACAGCGCAAGAGGGTTGAAGAGCAAAAAAAAAAACAAAACAAAAAGGCACTTACCCCAAGCAAAGAAATATACAGAAACCCTCAAACATTAAGTTCCTTTTACGATGCGGTGTCGATTATTATTCTTTTATTAAGAAGAATCAAGAGAGGAAGAAAAACGGAAAACACCGCGAATGGTTTGTAAGGCAGGCAACGGTGCAAGAAAGTTGACCATTTCTTTGGAAGCGCAAAGTTCACCTTTGAACAAGCAACTCTTCAGGTAAGATCAGGGAAATGAAACGAGAGAGCGAGCGTGCCCAAGTTAAATGTGAAAGGTGGACGTTGGCTTTTATAACAGGTGACAAAGTAACAGGTTAACAGTAGCTGCTTAGTTGCGAAAGTTGCTGTTTCTTTTATCGCATCTTGATAGTTTGTTCATGTAGCAGTTGCTTTACACTGTGGGTAATTAAAAGTTTGACGGGGCATTGTGATGAAAACACTTTCTAGCTGCTTGGAGTTCCTAAGAAAAATTATGTGAAAGTGCATTCGAATCATCCAATTGCCTTTGAACACATTTGTGTTTTAAAGTAAAAAAAAATACTTCCAGCTTCCAGCAGAACAATATCATCACAAAGTCTTTACTTAAAGGTGCAAAATATGAATTAATGAAGAAACTAAGTTTGAAGCTTGCGCCATGTTCTTACACACTGCACTGTACCGCTTATGCAACAAGCGGCAGGAACTGGGCCGTTAAATAACGACGGCTGCACAACGTCAAGTGGCCACGTTGCCCTTGTCAGCTCGCTGCGACAGCAACACGCTGATGGTGGGAAAAATTAATTAAAAAATTAAATTACTTCCATCATTTCCCTGCCCGCCACCTAGCCGTGTTGCACTTGCACGTCCTGTGAGGCTGCACCGAACGAGGCCAGCTGGTCCATACGGATGGGCGTTGCGACAGTGCAGCAGGTTAATGCTGACTGCTCATGGTGACGCGATATCTCGCAACAACGGACAGCTCCAGAGTCCTGCTCGGGTGGTGTAGAATGCACGCTGGCAAAGAGCGAAAAATGAAACAAAGGAAGCCCGCAACCATTTTTGTATAATTTCAGGCAAACCTTAGACGAAGCTCAGGACGAGGTGGGTTTAGGGGGATAGTAGACGGGGGCCCATTGAAATGGGCCCGGCGGCTAACGGCGAAACTTCATTACACAAACTTGCTTCGTCGATTATGATGCTTATTTATTTGCCTGGAAGGTACTGCAAGCTGTGAAGGAGATGGAACGCTCTTCAAGCCCAAAAAAAAAGAAAGGCCAAATGATGGTAACATGAACAGGCCATCAGGACTGCAACGTTGTTTGACCTTTTTGTTTCCCCTTTAGCCTTCTACACTGCTTTGGCAAGGCATCAGGGCGTAGAGCGTATCGTAGCTGACTTGCCGCAGGCAGGTGAGTGTCTAAATTGAAAATAATAAAGATGAACGGAATTTAATTATAATATAAATTGAGGTATTATTATCCCTTAATCATTAGCCCTTCGAGCCTTCGAGTTTGGGTCAGTGCTCGATCGGAGCACAGGTAACGGGGTCGATGAAGTAAACCCAACTGCAATAAAGGCGAGTGATGATGCTGGGACATGTTGCTCTCACATGGCAGCCCTAATAACTGGAGCATTCGCAAGTCCGCTAAAAGGCAACATGGCTTCCTTGAAGCAAGATGTTATGAGAGTGCGAGACGATGGAAAGGAAAGCCGAGGTTGATAATAAAAATAATAAAGAGTCATAAATTATGGTTCTTATGCGACTTCCCCCAACCAGCCAGCATGCGCCGTTCAGTCACCATGCACCGGCTGGAAGGGCGGAAGGTAACGACGTGCGTCGGCTTATGACGGCCCGTGCTGTGGCTGAGATTTAATGCCGCTGTAATGCCGCTATCGTAAAGCCGAAACTCCACTCGCGATGGGTAGATTAAGGATCGCGTACGGTACGGGCAAACCGTATTGGAGGAAGCGCTCCTTCGAAAGAGGAAGAAAAACGAAAGAGTGCGGGTGTGAGCGAAAAAGGAGGAGCAACACGGAAAAAAACGCCAACAACTTTGCCACTTCAAACCTTCAGCGAGATGGAGACTGTCAAGGATACTGCTGGATGGGGCTTGACGCGTGTGCGTGAGCAACTTATGACGGTGATTATGAGCCGCAAAAAAGGGAGTGCCACCATCTATAAATTAAGACGCATCAAACGCTCCCGGCACGTGTGATGTTCCACTTACGAAAGAAATTACTGCACGAGGTGAAGCATGAAATTGAGTCATTTCGCTGCGGTGCGATGTTTGATTGTGGAACAGAGAGCAATGATTGCAATTAACATTTGGTACTCGAATGCTCTGCATGGTCGTTGGTTGATTGGTGTGATTCATGAAAAATTTAGAGGGATTAATTAGAAGAGCCTTGCGCTCATTAAAAAAAGAACATTTGGAGAAAGAGTTTAGAGGAAAGAAAATCATGCGACATATTTGAATGTCCTCTAGAGAATATGGTTGAATGGCTCTGGATTAATCATAATTGTTTTTTATCATTAAATGGATTTGATAGCTTCATAAAATCTGGCTGTATGTAAAACGGTTATGCGGTTATTTTCAACCTGGTGCTAGAGAGGGCCATCCGCGACTCGGAGGTGGAGACTTCGAGAACCATCTTCCACAAGTCATCCCAGATCTTGGCATACGCTGATGATATAGACATCATTGGTCTGAGGCTATCGTATGGTGCATCCTATGATGCTGCCGGCCAGCCGGTCATTCTATAGCCTGAGGAAGCACTTCACCTCACAAAACCAGTCACAACGGACGAAGCTGGGACTATATCGCACCTTTATAGTTCCAGTACTCACGTATGCCTCAGAGCCTTTGTTCAAATCTGACGAAACCAGATCTCCCTTAGCCGCGTTCGAGAGGATGATGCTCAGAAGGATTGTTGGCCGCATACATGAGAAGGGACAATGAAGGAGCCGATACAAGGTCGAGCTGTACGAGCTGTACAACGATCTTTCCATTGTGAAGCTCTGTCCATGTTATACGCATGGACCCGGACGACCCAGCCTGTAAAGTCTTCTTAGGCCGTCCACATGGACAGAGGAGGCGTGGTAGGTCCAAGCTGAGGTGGGAAGATGGCGTAGAGGCGTCCACCATAAAGGCCAGGATAACGGATTGGCAGACGACGGCGCGAGACCGTGAGCGGTATCGGAGTTTGTTCCAGCAGGCGAAGACCGCAAAGCGGTTGTAGCGCCCGATAAGTATGTAAGTATGTAAAACAATATTTATTACAACATTATTGCAGCAGTCATCATTAAGACAAAATATGTGTTAACCTTGATCAGGGTGCCATAATTCAATGTTCTGGCCCTTTGTCAACCGGCTATCAAACCGTATGGCAATAGCTGGTAACATAGCTCGCGTTTCTTAAACGTATTAAATAGAAGCAAGCAATTTACCCTCACTCTTTCCCAACTACCCTGAAGACGAATAAGGAGGCCAGCTTGTGACTTGCAACTTGTTACCAGCCAAAAGCAAAGGCCAATCGTATTGTTTATCACAACAGAATTAATTTTTTTTATTGTTACAAATCCGTCTATCACCCTTACAAGTGTAAAAATGCAAATTGTCACATGGATAATGTTAAGTGAAAATTGCAACACATTTGTACTGTGTATGATTCCAATCGTGTATTGCAATACAACTTAAAGCTTTTCTGCACCACAGAAACAAAGTGAAAAGTTTAACACAAATAGTTCTGTAAAGTTGAAAATTACTCAATCTGTCAAAAACAATAAAGGCAGATTGCGGACGAACGACAGCATAAGTATTTGTTTTCTGGCCAACACAATCAAAATCTATGTATATCTATCTATGTAACCTTGAATCAGCCATTTTCTTGCTCTTTGCTTAATAGGTACAACAATTATTGTTCAGGAAAAGCACTCTTCAAGTTTAATTTTAAAACAGCATTAAATGTTTTAACTTTATTGATTGATGGAGTTTTAAAGGAGGGTTTAACTTTCCAAACGACGGTATGCCCTAATTCAATTTCTATTGAGGTTTCAGTTGTTTTCTTATGAAAGTTGTAACCATTTCAATATTCCCCATTGCACAAAACCTATCATGACCATTTTCATTAAATGACCGTTCCACGAATCATACAGGCAAGTGCGATCCTTCCATTACAATGCGTAGAATGAAAAACCCTCCTGTGAGTTACCTTAACTCTCCGTTACTCATTGTCCCTGGAATCAATCCACACCAACGAGCAAACATCTGAAAGCCCAGCGAAATCTCGTCCTGGGCTTGTCAAACCGTACCTGTAAATAAAGTGAAAAAAGAGAACTGTCGTTAGAATGTGTTTGTTTGCAAAATGATTGTGTCACCGGGCAGCTAACGCTAGTGACGCCCGCTACCGGTGAAATGGAAATCACAATCAATCTTCACTCGCTCCAAAGCTGCTAGCCCTTTTGGATATACGACACCGCCCCACCAACGTTCGTTCAACATGAAAAGAGCGTTAAAAATTTAGCAACCGAAAATTTGTTCCACCATTTGCACGGATGGAGGGCCGGCCCCGACCCATCACCAATTGGCCGGGCGCGTCAGGGAAATCCCAGCGCCAATCAATCTAAACTAAGCTAAATGTCCGAAAGGAAGTAAGAAGGCCACCGCAGTGATGGGACATAAGCCGCTAAAACCTTCCTGCCTTCGGCCGTGGGCTGAGCCCGAGACTTGCCGGTGGTGGTGCGTTCATCCCTTCCGGAGTTTTCCCACCTCTAGCGGCATTCGTGCGCACATTACACTCGGACGCCCGTAAAGCCACCGAGTTTCATCCCTCTCTGCGGCGGGGTTGGGTGGAAGATTCTCGGAAAAAAAGCAGCAGCATAAACTGACACACAAACCGTGCAACCGAGGGCGAGACGAAGGAAAGGGCGCAAAAGAAGGGAAAATGAATCGTGGAACATGACGCCGCACGATGTTCATCATCCTTGCGGTGGACGAAAAAACCGCATTCTTTTATGGTGCTTCCTGGGCACCGGCACGGCTACGGGTATTAATATTTCATCTCCATTATCAGCTACCGTTGGGCAGCGCTGTGCTGTAAACGGACATCCCTTTTTCTTTTACCATTCCGTCACAGCGCTCGGTTGCCACGGGACGCCCGTAAACACCGTGCCCTCTGTGTTCGGGGAAGAGGCGCTTTAGCTGTTTTTTCCCCTGTTTTTATCCATGCAGCTAGCGTAAAAAGCTGGCCCACCACCGCTGTATTCGTCAGTGTCCGGTGCGATGAAGTCTCTCCTTGTAGCTCCCTTTTTTTAAAGCATACAATTTTCACGATCCTTTTGGAGGGAGGATCCAGGGAAAACGGGAAGATTTTTCACTTCCAGTCAGAAATGGCTTAAAAATGAAGCCGGAAACTGGACAGGCTAAGCCCGCGACCGTGCGGCGGAGCATCCAGATTGCACTTCAGGTTCATCTTGATCACGGTTGAGGCCAAAACATTGCTTTCAAACGTGTGCTTGTGCTAGAGATGGAACAGTCTGACGGAAGTGGCAACAAAATTGGCCCCTATGCTATCCGAAAGCGAGCGTATAACAGTTCGATTGATGTGGAGCTCAACTTTTGAACAACTTTCTGCTCGTTTCCCACTGTGCCGAGGTGAGGCGATGGTGAGTTTGAAAATAACCCCGACAGTGAAACAATCCTGCAGTGCTACAAATCAGACCGAGCGGAGAACGAATGCCCTCCAGGAACGCAGTACAAAAATCTTCCCCAAAAAAGCAAGGAAACGAGAAAAAAAGGATAACTTCCTCCAGATACTCCATCGTGCACTGTGATGAAGCAAAACGAAACCAAAAACAATCCGCCTTTATGTTCGGTCCACACGATCGGGCCGGGGGAAAATGATTTATAAACAAAAGGATTTCAAGCGGACTCAACTGTGGTGTGGAGGTGCGGCGAGAAGAAGCGCCGGCAAAGTCACCGGCCGAAGCGGCCTTCTATCTCGGCCTTGGATCGCGGGTTTGATGTCACGGGGCCCGTCCCGCTCGGATGAGCTGGGGATGGAATTGGCGCACCGTGGGAGGGAAACAACGCTTCTTCCAAACGGATTAAGGTAATGGAAGCAAGCAAACACTCTCGCAGACGGTTTTCGCTGCCCCGGGCAGGGTTGGCCTATTTCGCGCGTTCGATCGGAAAAGCTGTCCGGAAGGGATGCGGGTGCGTCATTGATTCGTTAACTTTACTGCCGCCGTGGTACGTATTCGTGGAGGGATGAACCGGGAAGGGGGAGGGGATTGTACGGGTATGAGATGGGTGAGATTAGGCGGCAAAGATAACAGGCAGAAAGGAAATGAGTTCTCGGCGCGACGGCACACTGTAGTTGTTGCGGATTGAGCGGTTTTGATGCGCTTCCTGTCCCTGTTTGGCAAGGGATGCGGGGGGCAGATGATGGGTCGAAGCCTCAAAAGGTAATTGATTTTATCAGGGAAAGGTAGCTGGTGTGCACAACTTTATTTCAATAATCCTTTTTTCTCGGGGCTTTGGTAGTTTGTGCTTTTGGCTGTTGAAATATCTATTGAATTATAACGCAAAAGAAATGAAAGATGTGGTATGAATTGGGAAAGGATTAAAAAAATCAAATAAGTTTTTTGTGCAAAAAAAGGATTTCATACAATCTCATAACACTTCAAACAAACACAAGTGACATAAAAAGTGTTTTCTAAGTTTTATGTAATCTCACAAAAAAATCTTTTCATTGGTTTTCCTCAAAGGATAATATCATTCGTTAGTGAAAGCTTGCTTTGCATTTTCTACGGAAAAAAGGGTAAACCCGTGTGGAACAGTTCTGCAAAAGCTTTCGCTTTACATTTACGAGATTTCTTTTCCACCGTGTTTGGTCGCACAAAGCGTCGAGACCGCTAGCATAAAAGGCAATGGAAATAAATCCTCGAGCTTGCACGGTTTTTTTTTGCCATCTGCAAAACGTTTTCCAGCGAAAGGAAAAGCTTTAAGAACGCTTTCTTCCCTTTCGTAATCAGATGCTCGTACACATTTTCTTCCCCATTTGTATTCCTTAGAATTATATTCCCCAGCTCCAGAGGAGATAAGCAAACTCGTGCCTTCGATGTCAAAATCAGAGCCGTTAACCGTTGCGATTAAGGTCGTCTTAAAAAAAAGAAGAAGAAAAGAACACAACAGAGCAAACACTCGTTCTTTCACTCTCACACGCGCAAACTGTTGGACAAAAAACGGGCACAAGCGGACCGGAAGATAAAATTTTGCTGACAAAGAATATGATTAAATATTTGTGTGGCTAGCAATGTTTTCATTCCACAACGGTGGACGGTCTTCTCCGTTTCGTTGGAAACCGTTGGAGAGCTCTTCAATCTTTCAGGCACTGGTGCGTGTTTTCGTCCCAGTCAGCCTGCAAGACTAGAAGGTGATGCCATCGAGCGATAGTGAAGCTGGTCGGGGATGTCCCAAAAAGCAGGCCCACTGTTCCGACATGTAATACACGGGAGGAAATTATCTAATTTCTCTCTCCCTCTTTATACAATTTTTTAGGTTTTTTATTCAACGTTATCCATCGCCGGAGCAGTTGCCACTCCGTTTTTTATCAGATACCGATCGTTAGCTGCTCTATATATACATTGGAGCGAGGTTTCACAAGCTGCCGTGTCCACAGACGACCAACAGTCGGCAGCGCTGAGGACGAACGACGAAGACGACGCAATTCAAGCGTAGCTTCCTTGATTCAAAATTTATCTTCAATTTCCTTTGCCATCCTTGTCGTGGCGTTTCCGGGGCCGTCGTTTCAGTTAACCCACTTCTCCTTCCTTCTTCTCTCGCTCCTCCATTTCTGCACTTATCTGGTACGAAAGATTTGCTTTAAATACTGGCGTGGGATTAAAGTGGTTCGGTTTAAAATGAAATTATTTCCGTTCCAAAACTCCACTAAAACAAAATGCACTTCAACAGGGTGTACTGCTCGTTTGGCTATAATGGTACATTTTTGGTATGAATCTTGCCGGTTTTTATCAACGTTAAAGCGATCCATCGGCCAAACTTCAACATGCTCAATGCTGTAAACTGCTGCATTAAATTGTTATGCCACCGTACATCTTAGCGTAAGCCTGAAAGCTGTTTCGCGTTTGTTGAAATGTTAAAGCTGCCTCTCATGCATCCATTAAAACATCCGCTGCTTATACTGTTTGTAGAGGAATGCAGGAACCGATGGTTTCTCTTACGCTGGTCGACACTTTTGCGGTCACCCGATACACAGCCGGCTCGTTAATGTCCCCCCGGTCTGCTGTTCACAGCATGCACTCACACACAATAGCACGATGCAAGGCAGAGCGTTTGCAGCACAATGCGCCATGACAGAGTGCCGTTCGTAGCATAGGAGAAAAATAATCGTTCCATTTCTTTTGCAGTCACCTTGCCTGTGTATATTGTGTGCAGCCTTCGGAAGATGGTTAAAGGCACCAACACAATCGCTGCAATCGCTTCTGTGTTTGGTTTGGCGGTGCCCTTTAGCTCTTGTTTGCCACAACTCTTCGCAGACGTCTCATTGTGCGCACACAACACACGGGCCACAGAGACAGAGCGGGTGCGGTTCGAGGGGCCGAAGCAAGCGTGGCGCAACAAAACAGTGCTTTTGTGAAGCTGATTGTGCTGCTGTCAGCCCGTTCCCTGGCGCGGTGGGCGAACCGAAACGCT
Organism: Anopheles epiroticus; assembly: GCA_000349105.1. Classification (NCBI taxonomy): domain Eukaryota; kingdom Metazoa; phylum Arthropoda; class Insecta; order Diptera; family Culicidae; genus Anopheles; species Anopheles epiroticus. The sequence goes on from KB670414.1 coordinate 214,657, forward strand.
CGGCAACAAACACGGACCAAAAGGCATGAAGCATGTTGGTGGGCCACTATCTGGCGGCGTGTCCACAGCAGATAGCGACCCCGACGGTGGCGAGAAGAAAAATGTCCCCTTAAGGAACGGGAGAAAAGGCTGACCGAAAAAAGATGACAAACGGGTCGACGCGGTGTACGAGCAATCGCACTAACCGCAGGTTTTATGGTGAGGAGAAAGCCAAGAAGCGGGGAGGGTGGGTGATGTGGTTGGGGTTGACCAGAAGTTCATGACGTTTCTAACCACGAGAATGGTATTGCCAAAGGGTTTATTTACGATACAATTAAGGGTGCATGGGACTGGGACGAACGTTTGGCGCTGGTTTGCAGACGAAGTAATTGGATTATTGAAAATATGAACAATTGTATTCCTCATAGTTACTAGCAGTTATCCAAAACTTTTGTAAGCTGACATGTCCAACTACCTTACGAACAAGATATGCTATTTATTACAATATTTTTGATGATATTTCAATCCTCAACAAATCGGTCTTTTTTGTACGAAATTAAGAAAAAATTTACTGGGTGGGAACTTTAGATAAAAAAGGAGATTGTAGTCTGTTCCTGTTATTTAATTAAATGACCGAAAACAAAATATAAAATTGAGTTTTTTTATGTATCATTAACAAAATGTATGCTGTATCCATAGAATCCAGGCGTAGTTTTTAAACCAGCAGGGTTGTTCATGATCATCCTGCTGAGCAATTATTCAGAACAATTTCTATTCCTTTTCCATTTAAATTATAAATTATTTAAATTCATGCTTACTTTAATGCCATAACTTTGCCGGCGAACTACCACGATGGAGACGCCTAGTATGTTGTGTGAAAAGTGTAAAAGTTGTGCGAAGTAGCGTCTTATTTTATAATTACTAGTTTGTTTGTGAGGTTTACACTATCAAAACTCTCGTTTTTGAACCCACCAAGGAGCATTCGATGGTATCGTGTTCTTCAAAGCGCAGGTACGCTACCGCGTATTTTGGACGCTTGATGATGTCGTAATGCGGTTGCACCTCGGGATAGCGCTCATTTCCAGTTCTGGGAGAGGTGGGTAGCTGATTACTTACCCATGCTGACCCGCAGGACAAAGTGGCATCACCCCGTACGACCAATCCAGCAAGGAGACGTTGTTGTAATAGTAGACAACAACCAGCCCCGGAACAACTGGCCGAGAGGACGTGTTATCGAAGTTGTTAGGGCACGCGACGGGCAAGTCAGGCGAGCAGTTGTGCAAACGAACAATTGTATTTTGGAGCGACCGGCAACAAAGATCGCGGTATTAGACGTGCGGCAGAAAACAAATGAGTGATAACTGTAGGAAACGTTTTTTTTTTAATCTTTGATTTAACGAGCGGTTTATTTCGGCAAACATAGGAGGTTAGAGCACGTTTTGCAAATGTCATTCGCTGATGGTGTTTACATCGATGTTAGAGCGAAAGTCAACTAATAATTAAATCGATCAATATGCTGAGGACGATGACCGTTAAAACGATTGCGATGGCGAAGGGAAATCGGCAGAACTATAAATAGAGGTGAAAAACGCGCTTTCGTCCTCTTTTTCTTTTTTTTCAACAACAAGGTTTCGTTGTATACTATTTTGCATATAAAAACAAACGAAAATCGTAAATACGTTTCTAAGCATTTCCTTTGTAATAATTTAGAAGTATGTTCAAATGTTACTCACTGTGAATTATTTAAAGCGTGCCAACATTTTGTCCAAATTTATCATATGAAATGGTGGTTAGATAATCCCAAAACTTATGTTTTTCAAGTTTCTTATTTTTATAAAGTTTTTTTGCTTCATCACTGTAAGAGGCATAAAAAAGGAACGAATGGCGCTAAGAACTCTACCAGCAAAGTTACTAGACTGATTGCAAAGAATATTTATTTCTCATTTATCTTACTCACCCTAACAACGCATCCGCAAAAGCTTGCTCTATCTTCTACACTCCTACAGTCACACCATAACTTACACTTCCTTCTGTCGGGCATGACAAAACACGAAAGAATTCAACTAGAAACCCGGTGCAAAGGCAAAGATTAATGCATTTTTAAAGCATGTCCATCAAAGCGTACAACACGGTACGACAAAACAGTTTGCAACCGTCTGGTGCCTGGGTCTCCGATGCTCCCTTTCAACCACACATCCACCGAAGACACTCACTTAGGCACACACATGTATATGTATATGTGCTGAAACTGCAGCTGCAATCATTCTTCTACGTTGCCAAATTTGATTTACAGTCAGCTTGATTGCGGCGACTGTTAACCGACCGAGTTCCGGTGTGCTCCGTCAGGGAAGCGGTGGAAGTGCACCGACCTGCCCGTCCACCGTCCGTTTGTGCGGAAAGCTGCGAATCACAATGAGCAGCAAGCAATCTACGATCTTCTGCATCTTCCCGACCAAGTGCTGGAGCGAATCGTTGCATGTTGTCTTCGGTTGCATTCCGCCCGGGTTGGAATTAAAATCCAAAAGACGCAAAGACACGATGCGAACGGGCACGGAGCGAAGCGGAGAAAAAAGTTTTGTTGAGAAATAAAACTCAATCAAAAAAAAAAAACGAAAAAAACAAAACACAGAACACAAGACGACTTTGCTTCGGTGTGCATTTATTGCTCGTATTTCATAGCAGAAGCAAAGAAGCATGAAACGTTCGCTGACTTTGTCCATCCTTAATCGTGCTGAGACAACCGCACCAGGCACCAGGGCGGGCAATGGAACGGCAAATCCGGATCCTATTTTTCCACCCGTTTTCCACAACAGTCGCGCTGAAGGGCTGAAGAGCAGTCGTGACCGCCGTGTTGAACGTCAAGCGAAATTGAAATGTACTTTATAGTTTGTCGGTGAGGGTTTCCGTCTGGCAAATCGTTCAGTTGACTGCCTCTGATGCACTTCTTCGAGCACACGCCCAAACACACAGGGCACACTGGGAGGGTTTTGCTGCAGTCGTTTATTTATGCATCAGCAACATCATTTCCACCTTGTGACGTTTTGTCCTTTGCCAGGCTTGCGGGCGCACAGTCATCGCAACAAAAAAATAAAACTGGTGCGCTATGGTGTAGCGTGTGAGGTGTGTCTTGCGTTTTGCTGCACGTTGCAGAAACTACTTTTCGCTACTACGTACCAGCACTGTTCCGCCACGGTGCTATGCGGCTTGAAAAGCGACCCACCCAATCCTGGATGGGGCTGGTTAAGGGGTGAAAAGAAATTTCCACTCCTGCTCCCGTCAACCGAACGGGGCGTGCGCTGGAGTGTAGCTCAAGTGCCCGTGCAGCGGTATGGTTATTGTTTATTTGCATCCCCGGCCCCAATCCCCAACTCGAAAGTGTCGGTAAGCGAGGTCTATTACGCCCGCCGATAGACCTCTGGGCATGGTTGGGAAGGGGTTTTCTTTTTTTCACTCTAGCTTTCCTGTGCAAATTGCGATCGGGTGGTGGGAAACGGTTCAACGTGGTCGGTTTCAGGCCAGCCGTTTCAAACGCGCTAACAATCCACGCTTCCACGCGCGTTGAAGGCACTCAGTGCCGTCAGGCTTTAGTCTTTTGTGTTAGTGATGGCGTAGGATTTTTGTTCAACTTTTTTTTTTGGTCTTGGCACAACGAAGCACATCATTTTAGGCTTGTTAGCCAAGCTGAATGGTGCAAATTGATGGATTGACACCGTGAAGGAGGAACAGGGAGATGGGGTGCCAGGTTGGTGCGAGAGAGGGGAGCCAACTTCAACGATGATCTCTGACAGGCACTCCAACGGGCTAGCGATACTGACGCCGTTCTTATTTAACACGAAAGCCCCAAGCCAAAATGCAATAGACCTTTTGCGCGAGTCTTGCCTGCCATCTTCAGGAAAGGTTGTAGTGCACACTCGTATTCAAACTCTTACCGCCGTTTTGTTTCAAAGAAGTGCCCATAATAACTTAATTACTGCTGCTGCCTGTAGGCATCTGAGCAGAAGTAGTATGCCGTGTGCAATAGTGGTTGTTAACGAAACATTGGCAACTATCGCGAAAGCAGTCGATAAAAATTAACCACTGGTT
>KB670414.1:227874-309142 GCA_000349105.1 Anopheles epiroticus
ATACAATGAAAAATCTTGCGCTAAATGTATTATTTTTCACAAATCAATCGAGATCAATAACATGTTGAATATTTCAATGAATTTCATTTAGTTTGACAGCCAACACATACAATGAAAAATCTTGCGCTAAATGTATTATTTTTCACAAATCAATCGAGATCAATAACATGTTGAAAATTTCAATGAATTTCATTTAGTTTGACAGCCGACACATACAATGAAAAATCTTGCACTAAATGTATTATTTTTCACAAATCAATCGAGAGTTAAATATTTCAATGAATTTCATTTAGTTTGACAGCCGACACATACAATGAAACATTTTGCACTAAATGTATTATTTTTAACAAATCAATCGAGATCAATAACATGTTGAAAATTTTCAATGAATTTCATTTAGTTTGACAGCCGACACATACAATGAAAAACCTTGCGTTACACGTATTATTTGTCACAAATTTTATATGAAAAGCGATTTGTTTCGAGGCCAAACAAGATGTTAATTAAGGTGCACGTAACCATGCATTGAAGAAAGTTGCATTTGAAATTATTGTTGCCGTACGATACAAACGGTTCACTTCTTCGTATGAAAGCATACACAGCTTTTCTGAGACCTCATTCAGGTAGAAAGCATATCTTACACAAACTTTTTCTAACCTTTCAGAACGCATCAGAACGCAACAACATGTTGTTTGTTGTTTCGAATGAAATCTTTGTCTGCATTTAATTACCAGACTTATTATTGCTTACTAATCATGTGCATCGGACTTAAATATCTGGCACAAAATCGTTAGCCAAAGGCTCCTTCCCAATGGTTGGTCCCAGCCGAGTAGCTGTATGATTTTCCCATTACGAGCTTTAAATATTCATGCTGTGCCTCTTCAACATGTGTTTCGAATGATGTACAACTGCCACGTATGCAAAGCAGCCGGCAACCGCTTGAGAAAGCGTTTCGAATATTCAACTAAACGCTCGAGCGTGAGTGTATGTGTGTGTGTATGCATGGTTATAGAAAAGAACTAAGAGACGTCCCTTCCCTCCACGGGACGTCCTACCGCTTGAGGCATAATTTACCCCACCGCCTAATTGAGGCCGTACCGAGTGCGTTCATCACATGTGTGCTAAGCCTATCACGATGACCTTTCCGTGCGACGGATGGGGAAAGGGCGGACTAGCTTTATTGCTGCGGCCGTTCTTCTCACCATCTGTCAGCTGTCGACCGGAGATCGGCCTCATAATAAGACCACAATCGCTTCCAGCTCCAGTGCTGCGTATTCGTGCCCGCCGTTGCGGTCGTAAAAAAGTTAATTATTTTATATGAGCTACGTGACAAATCTGTTCCTCTGGTTATCCAGCAACGCGGTAGAGTCTCTCTCCGTCGCTACCGTCGTCGTCATCCACCATCATACTTTCGCAGCGTGGAGGTGTGAGAGTAATTTGTGTGACCTTTCCGAACCTCAATTCGCAGATTGCTATCCTGTTGATATGGGGAAGCTCCTGTTGCCTGCATCGTCGGAGGTCACGATGGCTCTAAATCTCTAACCGTCCGGGTTCGTTTCGGTGTAATTACAAACCAGACCTTGCCCTTTTTTTCTCTCACCAACGAGACCGACATTTGTCGCTTGCTCAGGAAAAACGACAGGGAAACTGGAGCAGATAGCTAATCGTTCTTCCGGACACTGGTACGGCCGAAGCAAGGGAGTTCCAGCTTTACTCCATTTCCGGGAATAGCTCCCGTTCATCGATCCCTTCCAAGGGTGAACGGTTATATGTCACAGCCGATAAAAATAGTTGTGCCGCTCTGTGCCTACACGGGAAGGTGACCGATAATGGGTCGTTGCATTGTTCCTTTCTACGTTCGCGCGGCCTGCTAGAAGTTGGTGCAGGTTCGGGAAAGCGACCCTTGCAGGTTGGGAAAAACCGGAACCCATTTTTCCATTCCAGGATGGTGGGTTGCGTCATTTCCATCCGACGACCAGTGGCACAAAAACAGTGGAAGACGCGGAGATAAATTTATCTCACATGAGGGACCACTTTTTTATTGCCCGATGCACTTTTCACCCAGTGTAAAAACGGATTGCCGGGAGTATGCGATGGTGTCAGTTCGGGTTACTGGGGTTATCTTTAGCTCTCGGTAAAGGTGGACAACCACAGTGGGTGGAAACTAGGGGTTTAACCCGAAAAGGACGACTGTGGGAACGGCCGGAGTAAAGAGAGAAACAAGAAGCATCACAGCACGTGGTGCATCTGTATCGGTCTGCTACCGCTGTCTTTTATACACTGCGAAACCAGCACCCAGCGTACGGTCACCGGTACATTGCTCCGGAAGGGATTTCGGTCAGCTAAAGGGATCTCCGGAATCCAGGCGCTCCGGAAACGGAAAACTAATCCACTAAAGCGGAGGATGATGTGGTTTGTTTTTCGTTTCACACTACACGGTGAAGGTCGGGGGTCGATTGAAGAACACCCAGCAAGCCTCTATATCCGCCCGGATCGCTAAGGGGTGAAAATCGTAAAAGCGGAAGCGGAACAGTAACACGCTGGCACGCCATTAACATTGCATGGGGAAATTGTTTGAAGAAGGGAACGGTGCACAGGCTGTGTGTGTGTATGTGGTATAGGAAAGATACTTTTTTTTTCTGGACTGTTGTTGGAAAGCAAAAGTTTGTGAAGCACACTTTAAACCCGTGCTTTAAAGCTACAACAAAAACATGACTGCACTGCTTATACGATTTGATACAAACACACACACACACGCACAGACAAGCCTGCCTATCGCCCGAATACGGAGAGACACTCGGGTAAAGTTTGACGCAAAAGCACATTTTGATGTCAGGTTACGTACAGCGGTACGGTAAAAATGTTACTTTGTTTTTGCAGCAACTTGTTTTACTTTCGCTTAAAGTTGAATAGAAAAAAAACATGGTATTGTAAATCGATAGCAGGGTAGCGAGAGTGAATGAGGATTTGTTCGGTGGGCGATAGAACCGGTGAGAATGTGTTGAAACATTTAAACTAGTTTTGATGAGAGTAGAGAAAGTAAAACTTTGTTGTAAATGTAGATTACATGATTAAAAGATCAAATTTTGTACCAAACCGGCCTGACTTCTTTTTGGCCGAACGGATTCAAATCCAATTTTCTACTACTTAATACTTAACTAGTAATAATTACCACTTGAAAATGTGTTGTGAATTTTGCGGATTTTTCTCAGAAACCAAGTAATCTTGATATCCTTCATCTTGATCATGAAGTTTGTTAGACAATGCCAAACCCTTGAGGGGGTTCGATCCCCCCTTGGGGGGGGAGAGGATCAAAGAGGAACTATGTATAGTCCTTGACATGGTACTGATTTTAATGTCGAGAAACAATTCAAATTCAATGGCGTTAACATCAAAGGAGAAAGAACAGATTAAAATGAATAAGCATCACAAGTACGGGGATGAGGTTTGGGGGGTTTTATGTTTCTCTGAAAAATAAAATACTGGGAAATCATAAACAAAAGATACTGAGCATTTTTTCCATAATTGTCGTTAGCTGAGACCCTGTGGCACTAATAGACTTGATGTTTTTTTGTGACTGTTGCAAATAAATTGTGAAAGAGTCCTGCGAAAAGGGAAGACAGTTGAGATGCAGTTTAAATTATCTAGCTTTTAATCAGCTTACAAAGATGTAAAAAAATGTAATACATTTTTTTTATTTTGGTTAAAGTGAATTCCTTTCAAATTTAAGAAATAAAATTTTGTAGCACGATCAAGCAAGAGAATTCAAAGCATTTGATATAAACATTCAAACAAACACTCTATTTCAGTAAAATACATGAGATGAATCTGACCTAGCTATCTCCCTGATGAGCTTCACTTTTGACGGGTGATTAGAAACCAACGAGCATGCCTATTAAAACCCATCATACATTCCAGTCGCTCATAACATGATGCTTTACGTCCGCCATCCTTCACAAGGTCTTGGTTCCCGTTTCCCGCCGCCTCAATATCAGAAGTTTTTGGGTTGTATTTTCACTTGGGGAAACTATTTCTACTCCGCTCACAGAGGAGAGAACAAGAACACACGAAAGGCTTCCATCTTGAAAATCTTCACCCCAGCATTCCAGCATTCTGGCAGAAGAGAAACCGTCAAACCTCAGGTAGAAGCGGCCCGAGTGCTACCGTGCCGCTGCCCAAAAACTGCTCCAATCTTTGCACCAAAAATCTTGTGATGAGATTAAGCAGCAAACTTCACGCCCAGACAGCAGTGCAAACTACCACGCCCAGCCTCCCAATCCATCAACGGTTCCACGGATCCATCAGCCGCCCCATGGCATTCCTTTGCTAGACTAGGGTAGGCTAGTTGGCGAAAAGTGTAGTGTATCAAAAGTTTTTGATTTATTTTCCGCTCCTTCCCTTCCTAGCTAAAAAAGGTAGGCTTCATCTTTGGAATCTTCACTACAACGACCACCCGTTCACTGCTGCCGCAGGAAGGAAGGGTGGATGCGGTGCCGGGACAGGCTGATAATGAAGATACGATGTTCGTTGAATTGTTAAAGACTTTCGTCTTTAGGGATGTGCGAGTGTGCTGGTACGCTCCGCTGTTGCGGGGCGAGGCGAGCAGAAAGAGAATTTGCAGGGACTAGTTTCGTTAGGCTTGCCATTTCCGCAGCACCGGAGAGCCTTTTCGCAAACTTCTCGGGTAGTTGGGGCTCCTGAGGGAGAACCCAAAACCTGCAAACATCCCGTTGCTGTCTTCGTCGTGACCGTCGCCGTCGCACATCTTCATCATGACTGTTGTTGGCTGTAGATATTTTGAACGTCCGGGCATCAAACATCAACCAGAATAACATTTTCACTGTGTGGTACGGGATTGCTAGTAGGTTAAAGTTGCGAAAAGGGTGTTTTGCACCACTACGCGCTTCGTTCACTGTGTGAGTGAGGCCGTTGCGTTGCGGGTTACGATGCGACGAACAAAGGGCTCGCGTAGCCATGGAGCCCCGTTGCAGTTGGAATGGAATTTTAAATGTATCAGAAATTAAATATTAACCAACAACACGTGGCGCGACTCGTTAAGCCTTTCGACACGCCATTATCGATTTTGTTTCATGCAACAGCAGCGCTTGGTTAACCGAATCGTCTCACGCCTCGCCTCGTGTCTTGTCAAGCTCCTCGAAGGCTCACGCTTAGTGTCGCCCCTTATTTTCATTTTACTGCCTGCTAGCCTGATCCCGTTTTCTCACTTGCACGGTGAAACTATTCCAACCGCTTTCGCAGACGCAGCGAAAACACACCGACACCATACGACTGGGGGGTGAAGGGTGGCACAGCATGGAGATTGGTGGGGACTTGTGCGCCACATTTAGCTGCGACACTTGTGTACGGAGCTGACGCGTTTAAACTTTGAGCGTACAGGCCCGCCCTTAGGGTCTCCTCTACACTTGAACCATTTGAACCGGCTTGTGATTGTGGAAATCCGGTCGGTTTTCCGGCCGCCAGTGCCGGGTGTCGCTCGACGGGTGGGGAAATTAGAATGCTCCTTGAAGTGAATGAAAGTAATGAGCTTCAATTTAGCACCAGCTGCCGTCAAACAGTTCGCTCGCTCGGCCTTGGCAAAGCCAGCAGCCAGTGTTTGTCTACGATAAACCGCACTTTGATGCTACGGTTGATGGTTGATTGTGTGAGTCGCTCCCTTTTCTCCGTGTGTGTATGTGTGTGTGTTGATGCTTGAGAGAAAAGCGGGAGATCCGGTACAGCCGGAGCGAGTAAATAATTATATAACCACAGCGAACCTGACACAGCGACGTCCACGAGAGTTCCCACCAAGACACAACGGCTCGTTTCACCTTCTCTCCTACCTTCCCAGTTATGTTTCGGTAGGACATGGTGATTATTTAAGGTTTTATCTACCATGCGAAAGGGAACTTTCAAAGTGTGACGCTTGACGTTTGAGCAACGGCTGGAAATCAGCCGTTCAGCGGAGGAAGAGGTTGAGGTTTGCCCAAAACTCAAGTCGGACGGGACGTTAAGAGCATATTTAAATAAATTATCGCACATACGCGAACATCATGTGAGCGTTGCGATAAAAACCTTTCGGATCTACGCGCCTGACCACGGTTCCGCACGCTGGCATCGGGTCAGATAGGTTTTGTGCCTAATTTATTCTGATCCATCGCCTCGGGCGGATGTTTAATCTGCGCTTATGGCGGAAGCAATGAATAAACACTAATGCAATTGCATCCGGAAGCGCATAAGCGAGTGGAACAGCGAGACTGCTGCGGTGGATAGACGCGGAAGCGGAACTAATGAGCGCTTTGTTGTACTTCCTTTTCATGTATCGCATATCGGAATTGTGGTGAAATCGGAAGATGCAAGGTGCTGTAGAGGCCGGATAGTAGATGAAGGTGTGCTGTGGTGCAAATAAAAAATAATTCAAATACGTGTGAAAGCACTTCCCGGTAGCTGCTTTGCATAGCGATGGTGCATTTTCTCTGGGGAAGTTTGCACTGATAAACGAGATTGTGTCGGGAAGGCGAGATTTTAACGACGGGAAAGTGGTTTGAATGAGTCGTAGTCATTTTCATTTACAAATGTTTCGGTGAAAAGTGGATTCTTCATAGATGGATATAAAACATACATTTAAGGGTGGAGGAGTAATTAAATTTTAGTACGATTATTTTGAAGAACTGAACCTGAACAACCTCTTTGGTCAACCTCATGATTCTATTGTCCTTTCATCCTATTTTGTAGTTGGGAATTTGGCAAACTGTAGTTATATGGTTTTTGTTCATTTAACTTTGATTTGCCACTGACATTAACCTTTGCATGTTTAAAGGATTGCTCTCTCAGCTCTTAATTTTTTAATATTATTTTTCGACCAAATAGTTTGTACAACTTTTTTTGGTTGAAGAGCATTTCAAAAATATCTTTATTGATGCATTTGATGTAATTTTTTATGCTTCTTATGTTCATTTGTTATGTTATGTTCATCAAATCTCTCGAAAATGGCGTTGCTGAGACTGTAAAATGTGCCGTCAATAGTATTAGCTTTCCATCAGCAATTTTTGAAGCAATTGCTTGCGTTTCACATCAAAGGTCTTGAAATCTATGGCCAATCTGGAACCCAATCAATAAGAACTTTGGTTCTCCGGAGCAGAATATTGAATGTTTCAGTAGCCCTTTCGCACCACTGCTCCTGTCAGTGGGTGAAACTTTTCTTTCCCAGGGCTGTCCACTCCCCACCCCCCCTCTTCGTTGAAATGGTTCTAATTTTGGAAAAGCGTGTCAAAAAGGCTGATCCCGGAAATTGCGTCTGCGTCTCTGTGATGGAGGCTGCAGCCAGAGCACGGCAACGGAAGTGAGTGTGCGTGAGTGCAAATGGGATTTCGGAGCGACGCAGACACAAGCAAAAGGCCCCATCTCAAGTGAGGTTAAAGTTTTCTTCTTCTCTTAGCTCGCTTTTCCTGACAATTTCCCCCACTCGTTTACTGTTTGCCGGCATCGACAACATCCGCTACCCGGTACACAGTGCAAGAGCTTGGAAAAACCGCTGTTTGCTTTCAATTTCCACCTGAGTGAGAATAAAGCGTAGGAAAATATGCGTACACTTGTACGGCACGCTGTTTTTGCCTGTCGCTTTGGCGATTTACCGGGCAGGAAGGGAACGGTTGGGATGCGATACACAGATCGCAAAGGCTCAATCATCGATCAGCTTCTGCTGGCAAAGCAGGTGAGAGAGAGAGAGAGAGAGAGAGATAGAGGATGTGAAAGAGATAGATCGCGTACGGAAGCAAACGGAAGCGACGTAGCCGACCCGGACGGAGCTGGTTTGAATAAATTATTCCGCTCGCTTCAACTGTGACGACGCAACCGAGTTCCCGAACCTCCCTTTCGCCCGTTTTGCACTGCAGTGTGTGTATTTGTGAGTGTTTGGGGACTGTGTGTGTGTGTGTGCGCGCAGGTGAAAAGTGATTTAAATACGGAGCGTAAAGTGACGCTTTTTCGCGGCCATTTGGTGACGGGCACGGGTAAAACGAGACGTTCGAAAATCAATACTTGTTTATTCGGGTTTATTTACGTCCAGTTTGGTGTGCGTGTGTGTGTGTTTTTTGTGTGCAATCCACAGTCCAGCGCTGCGCTACAATTTTGGAAAGGAATCGAACAGCACGAGGTTAATTTATTTAAGGTTGAGCATTTATAAAAACACACCGTTATAGCAACACAAAATCAAATATGTTCAACTATGACGAAGCAAATAAATAGCATATGAAATGAAAATAAACCTGATGTGTATTGGCAAGCACACTAGCGCCATCTAGAAACGGAATGAGTTTTCAAACCATTTTTAAGCTCGAGTGAACAAACACGCTTAAACTAACAAAATTTCATTGAGGAAGAAAGCTACGTTTGAAATTATTCATTTGTTGGTGACCTTATGGCTGAACATTTCACCTCAGTTATGAGACGTTAATTCAAAAGTCTTTGAAACAAATGGAAATGTAACATGGTTTCATGTAAAGTATACCTAGCATTCTGTACCGCTCAACTGTGCTGTTAATGTAATCATCATAACATTTCTCTTCGCCCCAGCAAAAGCAACGTGGGAGCCATCTTACCGCACTTTGATGCGGAAAAAAAACCCCTTGTCTAAGGGTCAACCATTAATGGTGCCTTCGCCACTTCCTGCATCATAGCCTTTATCGCTCCCTCCCATCATCTCAAAAGCCGCTTCGCCCACAGTTCCACATTAGCGACATTTGTTATCCGAAGCACTGGCACAGCTGGCGCTGGCAGAAAGTTTATGCGAATATTATCGCTTTCCAATAAGCCCGGCCCAGCACCCATAAATGTATAACAAATTCGATATTAATCTTTCACCCATCGGGGGCACGCTAACCGGCAGCGTCGAAAACGTCAAATGTCACGTGCATGAATACGTGTGAAAAATTCATGTAGCAAAGCCATTCGCCACACTGTTCGAGAAAGTGGTACAAATAAATAAATAAAAAGTGCTTCAACCACTCGGCGGACCGGAACTGGATGGATGGAAAGGAGCGGGGAGGATGTGCTGGTACCGGGGGTCGGGATGAGTAAGCACACTTCCAACCCCGGCCCTGTTGCTGACCCCGACCTCCGACCAAGGGTCACCGAAAGTAAGAACAACAAAACGATAAGCCATCACCAAATGTTGCCTCCGTTGTCCTTTACTGGGATGGGAGTTGGGGGGGAGAAATGGGGTGAGGCGCCCGCAGGCCACCAAAAGGATACTTGGCAGCACATCAAAGGATGTTGGGTTGGGTGGGTGATGGAGTAAGAGGCGAATGGTACAGAGCCGAGTGATACATAAACATTGCTTATGGGAGTCGTTTTTTTTTTCTTTCTGCTACCTTTTTGGTCGCGTCTCTGGCCGTCATCACCTTCTCTATCCATGTCCGCTGCCGTTCATCTTCTTAGACATGGGTAGTGTTTTTTTTTATGTTTCTCATATTTTTTCATCGCTCTTCCCGTAGGCAGCTTTTTGCATGTTACACGATAGCCAATTTTTTTATGCAGCTCAAGTGGCCATTCGACGACATGTGCAGACGGGGGGAAACAAAACAGCAGCACATGGAGCAGCAGCACCAGCACCAGCCGCAACACAAGGATCAAGGTCTATAAAATGTTTATCCTGAAACGGCGCCATCCGACGAAAGCCTCTTAGCCTTGCAGGGGGGACGCGTCCGATTGTGCGATGAAAAAAGGGGCTCCAGAGTATACAGAAATCGACAAAACACCAGCGTACACTCGTCACTCGGTAGCGGAATATGATAACGCTGCTCGTGGGAAGTTCCTGCACCTCGATCAGCGCTACTCTGTGATTCATGTACACGACACGATGAGTCAACAGTTTCTGTCCATTGCCAAGTGGTTGGATGTCATTTTTTTTTTGTTTTGTTTCAACAATACACACTCACATCCTCTGTCTGCATGCACGGCAAGCAGTGATGTGTTGCACTGGCACGGCACAAACGCTAGAGCGAGGCTCTGTTCTGCGATTCTGCCTCACTTGGAAGAAGCAACAAAAAGGCATTTTCTGTACAGAAAATAGCAAAGAAGGGGCGCGCCGCGTTTGCCACCGTTGGGTGCGCACCTTCGCCAGCGATAATAAGCTTCATCTACTGTCGGGTTTACCTAATTGAAAGCTTATTCCATTGCAGTGGTGCACCTTCGAACCTTAACCTCCTTCGCCACCGACGGGTGGACGTGTTTATGATGGTAATAAAGTGACATTGACCCTAAGTGCATGACTTGTTCAGCTTTCAGGGGTTTCTTTCTTTCTTTCTATCCTGTTTCTTGCCCCGTGCTGCCGGTCGTCGGACAGTATTAAGCTGTAGCCGTTTTGTCCGGCACACGTTGCCTGTTTCGGGCTACATGGTAGGGTTTCCCAGATTTTCACACCCATTGCTCAAGTTCGTGGCACGGAGTACGGGATAAGTGAATGGGTATGATCGGTTTTACTACACGTTTCGGTACGTTTCCGGACGCACAGTGAATTTGCGGGGGTCGCACAAGCAGCGGACGTGATCTAATGGCCTGTCCAGACATGCGGAGCTTCCTCGAAGAAGTGGTCCTTGTAGAGCGAAGTGAAAGATAACGTACGGATATACTAATGTTGCGTTGTCAGCCTATAAGCATAAGAATAAAGAGCAAAAAGCTGATACTTGTAAGGGTCTATAATGGGATTGGTAGAGGCATGAAGATGTATTAACAATAGGCTAATTTTTAAAATATATTCTTGCATTTCACGAATATTTGGGTGCAATATACATGCATGGTTTAAAAATAATAAAAATATAAAATTTACAACCGCTTGTTGAGAGCACAACAGCACCTTCTAGCTTCAAGTGTTCCATTCGGGTTTTATTTATCTGAACATGTTTAACATATCAATAGATGAGCCTCATTCTTATTTCCAACAACTTTCACCAATTTTTGAAATGTTTCACAATGAATGGTTCAACATCAGCATAGCTAAGGGTAGTTTTATTGCTTCTTACTGCTTGTAAAATATTGTTTTGCATAAGATGTACAATATTTATCATGTTGGAGAATTATGCTGCCGACGAAAATATTTGTTTTCAAGCTGAAAGATATTCAAAAATCTTCTTTAAATTATTGAATCTGTTAAAAGTTTTAGTCTTACGAAATTCAAAAAGATTTGAGAGATTTTCAGGAAATCATATATTTTATGCTAGTAAGTTTTTGTAAAGTAAATATTTAGCTTTCACTTAGTTTAGTTTTCGTAGTGATGGTCAGGTCGTATTGCTAACAACTTACTCAAATAAAAACAAAATCATTTAATTTTCGTTACTAAATTTTCAACCCCCTCACTCAAATCGTTCTTTAAAGAATTTTTATTTCATATTTTATACATGACCTATCAATGAACAACACTTTGCATAGCATAAAAATAGTTGCTTAGACCGTAACGAACAAGCATGGAACATGACGGCAAGTAATGCTCTGCCAGCGGCTACCACCATCACTTACTGTCCCGTGCCAACAAACCCGTTTGAGTGAGCATAAATCCCTGCTGTCCTCCACAAGACTGTGTAAGTAAGTAGGGCTGAAAAAGTGATCCATAGTATGAAACACCACTAGCATAGCGTTCACGATTAGCAGCCCATCAGAAGCGTTTCCAGCAATGTGCTCACTTCATCGAGCTGGAAGATACGAACGATTCACTTCAGCAATGCTGGCTCGGCCACATCAGCCCAAGAGCCTCTTTTTATCCTTCGCATCGGGCAAAGCTAGCCCGTGGGAAGTGCGTTTGTTTTTTTTGCGGCGCTCCTGTAGGTGGTTTTTGTTTATTGTTTTTCTATGCGTCGGAACAAACCCGCTCCACTCAAGACGTTAAGATAAACAGGTCCCACGCCGTATCGCTTTAACCAAAGCCGATAAAACCATTTCAACAACAGCACAAGCTCTTTTCCCTGAGGTGAAGTTTCGGTAGGCAAAGGCAAAAACAGCAACAAACAGAGGAGGGAATATGCAGCACTGTCCATCCCAGCGGCCATAAAGCTGAGCCACTGTTTTGTTCCGATATGCTCACAAACGCTCAAATTTGAGGAAGAAGGAAAAAAAGAACACAGCTATGCACGAGGGGATGGGATGGTGAGCGCTCGTTTTCACGGTTGCCAGCGGGACAAAGCACTCACACACAAACACATTGGCAACGAATGTGTAAAGCACCCGAAGAGTGTTCACTTTGATCTGGTGTTATTTATTCGAGCGAATCTGCCATCTGCCAGCCGCCGGAAAGGTAGAAATGCATTAGCTCGAATGTGAGTGCCGGTCACCCTACTGCAACCTGCGGGGTGGGAGTGAAGGTAAGCGGTCGGTGTAAGAAAAACACAAACCAATAAAGCTTAGACACCCGGGCGCACGACGCACAGAAACACCCACCAAACGAGCAGTACAAGCCGTCATGGGAGAAATATTGCAGAAAGACCAGGCGCCTCCATCGGCCAGCAGAGTGGGGCTGGTTTTTCTGTTTTGGTTTTGATTGCTCTCCCCTCCCGAGCCACCGATTGTGGCCTGTTTTGAAGCTTGAATAAACAACAACAAAGTGAAATAGGGAAAGTAAAAATCCCCCCCCTGCCAAACCGCAACACCCGCACAGCCCGTCCGGGCACTCAATTTGCTCGCTCGTCAAACAGCTTCATCGGCACCGGCCAGCGGAAGGCGTTGTGTGGCTTCGTCTTGGGCGGCCTCCAACGTCACGTCGCACGTTGCCAACGAGCAAAGAAATGGAAAGACGCTTATTCTGCTATAAAGAAGAAGCAAAAAATGCCATCATCGTCAGCGCGGCCCGCTGAACCGACCCTGTCCTTCGTTCCGCACACCTTTTGGCGCAGTACGCAAACACACCGAAACGTCACAATATCCGCAAGCAGCCGAAGCGCTACAAAAATATCCATTCCGCTTATCGAAATCAATTATCGAGCCGAGCGAGATGGAAAATCCAGACGGCAAGCAAACGGGATTAGTGCGTGGTGGAAAATATATCCAACGATATTCATGAGGCGATGGCCTTTTGGCATTCGATCAGTAAAAAGAAGGGTGAGGGAAGGAGAGAAAGAGAGAGAGAGAAAAAAGAGCAATGGGACTGTTGACGAAAAAGTTTTGTTTGCCGAGTTCCGAAGTTGTTTGCATTGGATTGGCAGCAGGGAGGATAAATAACCGATTGGCACGTGTCTAAGGGTGAAAATATGAATAAGTAAGAAATAAATTCACCGACACAGTGGAAGTAAAATAAATCCACCGATGGTGGCAGATTTTTCCTTGCCCCTGATCAATGGCTTTGGCTGACCTGTTTTGTCGTGTTGCTTTCAATGTCGATTTTTTGCCTCACCGAAAACTGCAAGACGAAAATGTGGAAAAGATGGAAAACTCGGTACGCTGTTGGGGTTGAAAGATTTGCCATTTTCATTCATTTCTTTCGATTCTGTGGATCCGGTGGTTTCATTCGATTTAGGGAAGGTTTTAATATTCATAACGACATTATTATGACGTGCAATCGAAACTGAAAAGGCTCAAACACCAGCGGGCGTAAATTTTAGTACAACAAAAAAAATCCCAACAAATAAAAGGCCAAATTCCTTTCCCTTCGCATCAGAGGCTAAAGGTTAACCGTTGGGCCAAACAATCGTACTGCTTGTGTATTTTGTAAGTCAATCTATCAATACCAATTCCGCCCCATGCGCTCCGCCTCCACCAGTCGACCGCTTTTCCCGCTACCCGAACATTGACCCAACACGCACAGAAGGCGTCGTTCACCCGCTGGCAGCTTCCTGGAGCGGCAAGAAAAATGGCCAGCAAATGGCTACCCATTAGGCAAATTGTAGCTCCGGTTGCAAATTTGCTTCCATTTCGCAAAACCGGCAGTGACGATGAAATATTCACCGTCTCGGGGTACGGGGGTGTTGCAAAATGCAACATTGACATAAATTTATAAATCAGCATTTTATCCGGTGCGCGGCGCGGCCTACGGTGGCAAACGAAGGGCGCACAGGTACGATGGGACGCGAGAGATGGACGTTGCACTTACTTTCCGTAGCGAGTGGCGTTACGACACATTGCGTTGCATAAAATATGGATGAGAAATGTGCAAAGGCACATTAAAATGTTTACAGCAAATTGTACTGTAGGGTGGAAAAGGTTGACCCGGTCCCGAGGCCGATAAGTGATGGGAAAATGGTTTAAATAAGCATCAAACTCTTGTGTAAGTAATCGATGAGCGATTGAGCGTTGCGGTAAGTGAAATTATGGTTCGATTACTGTTTTCCATGTAGTTACTGCGAAGGCGATGTCTGATTATTTGATAGGCCATACAACCCATAATTTTCGTTCTTCCTTGTAATTAGGTTTTCATGTGAAAATAGCATTAAGGGCTTTAAATTAAAATGTTACAGTAAGGGTTTAGTATTTTCCACATATTTCAATCATTCAAGGAGCTATAAAAGCACTAAACTTTAATTTTAAATAAGTTCACTTAATAGCAAGCAAACACAGTCCAGCCCTACCTGCTTTGAATCCTTCGCTCTTGACGTGCATCCACTTGCCGCCACCGACCATGAGCAGCAGCATTAGCCGGACCACCGACGCGACACTACCGCACCGCAATTCCATCGTACGCACTGCACCGCAATAGCCCTTCTTTACCACACCATCCAGTGCCACTTGCATAAACAGCCCACCCACGGCGGGGTGTCGAGGCAAAGCCGCCCTCCTGTTGTCACAACAATTTCACTCACTTTTCACTTGTACAAAACACATTTAAATAACACACGCACGCACACACTAGTTACAATCACACTCGCACGAGTGGAATGCGCAGCAGAATGCACCTCACGTCACACGGTACACAGTATTGCACACACGCACTGACACACACACACACACACTATGCTCCTTAGATGGAACCGATATCTTGACCCCGAGCTTCACGTACACCGCACCCGGTTGAATGGGCGTGCAGCGCCCGTATGCATCGCGGAATCGTGCACCGTGTCACCACCATGGCCTGCCTGGATTACAATTTCTAACTTAAATAATTTTCTTCGCGAGGGCACGGGCAAGCTGTCACTGTATAAGTTGCGTTTGCCTACTATGACGCTTATGCACGCTTGTTGCAAATGATGAACGTCACTACACGATCTAAAACAGGGAAATGGAAAACGTTTGCTTGAAAATACACACTAGAACCGGTAGGCACATAACTTGAACCGCTAACCTATGAGATATTAATTTCAAATCAATCTTTTGATACAAAAAGTGTTTTTTTTATTGCTAGATTACTCGTAATTTTGAGTTCTTTTTCTTGATTTGCACAAGAACCCTTGTAGGGTTAAGGGCTAACAGAGCACTCATAGGCTTTTGCTTTCTGCTGTGATTTACTGTGATGCGTATGAGAGGATTCTTTGTGCATGATAGTATGACAGGCCTGTACCGTTATCAATCAGGCCACCAAACTGCCCCATATTTAGTAAGTCTTCATTAAAGATTTGTATTATTGTTTCCTTTATGCTTCTATTAATATTTCTAGCAAACGGAAATATAACCAAAACTGTTCTTTAAACTTCTCGCAAACAACAGTGAACTTTCTACCACTAACAACCCTTTCACGATTAGACGCTCATAGAATCATTTCCGTTTTAAGTACCCACGCTGTACTTAAATTCACTATTCATTCGACATCTCTTGGTGTACCGAAAAGTGTGCCATTTCACCGCAACGCTATGCTGCGTACAGAAAGCCATTTTATTTTGTAAAAAACAAAATCAAAACAAAAAGACCAATTCAAGCGAATGGCACAAAACAAAAAAACTGAAGACCGCACTGTATCGCTCGCCGCGTGCGGCCGGGCAATCGTTACCCTGCTCCCGGAGTTCATTACGTTCCTTTTGCTCACTGGTGCAAATTTGCACACGTGCTCGTGCTTCCGTTTTCAATGGCACCCAATTAGTGAGCGAATAGATTGAGGACGGGCGCAGAAAGATCGGCCGAGTGCGTTCCGATAAAAATGGTGAAAGCTTTTTATTTCGCCTCCGTCCGTGGCCGGGTAATGAACGGGTGCAACCATCGAGTGCATCGCATCACGCAGTCCTGGTTTGCTGTCATCACGGCCCCAAGTGCCTATCGTTTCGTGTCGTTAGCAAGTGGTCGATTTGAATGCTTCCCGTGCTGCAGTTGTGTGATTGGGTGCCGTTCATGGCAAGCCCCACTGGACGATGGGATTAGATGTGGGTGGCTCTTAGCCCGCAGGGAGAGTCACACGGCATGTGGGTCTCATGGGGAATATGCACCGTGCCTTTCAGATCTGCGTTTCCGCGATTTTCTGTTTTTTCAGATTTTTTTTTGTCAGGCAAGCGTGTTGATTGCAGACAGTTGATTCAGCATCGTGTCCGAGTGCTTTACTGTAAAGTGAACGAATGAAGAGAGAGAGAGAGAGAGAAGAAGGAACCTTGTTAGACACATTGCGCAAACCAAGCCCTCGAGCGTGAAAGTGAAAGTTTTAATTGCTTCCATGCAGACGCAAAAAAACAAAACAAAATCAGACAAAAAAGTAAATTGTAAATACAAAACATGTGCAAAATGCGCAAAATTGATGATTTTGTACGGCATGTGAAAAAAACGCGTCCCTCTGTGCCGGCAGTTTTTTTTTTCGTTTTCTCCCCCTGACTAGCCATAAACATTCGGCTCACGTTTCTGGCGTGATCCGTTGTAATTTTTGTGTACCGGCGGGGGTAACCGAATATTCAGCACGGGGTTCAGCGAAATGTGAACGTCAAAGATTTATGTAGTAGCTGATGCGGAGAAAACAACGCTGCAATGCTGCTCCCCCAGCAAAAACCGAAGCAAAAACCCTTCAGTCGTGTGTGTTCGTGTGTTCGTGTGTTCGTATGGGGTTGGGAAAAGTGATCAGAATGATATTGTTGTAGTTTATTTGCTCACTGCATGCATGCCGCACGCCCGTTCCCTTCTGCGAATCACGCGAAAATGGTGTGTTTCAAAGTAGCCCAAAAAAAGAGAGCCAAAAGAGGGAGAGAGGGAGAGAGACCGAAAAGTGAAACAAGTAAATTGTCAAACTTCATGCAGGCCCAGATGAGGTAATTGAATACAGGCACAGGTTCACCACCGGCAGCAGGGCGAACTGGCGCAAAGAGTGCGAAAATAATATCTCGCAATCCTGCAGCACGCCTCGTAATGTAACGGCCACGGGGGGTGCTGATCCCTCCCACGGGCTGCGGCATCACATTACCAAGCACGTGCACGCTTTGCGTTCGTGAGTGAGTATTGGTCTACGTCTCCATGAGTGTGTGAGCAAAAGCTTCGCATCAATTGATAAAGCAGTGAAAATAAGAGGGAACGGCAAGAAAGGAAAAAAAAGAAAACATTCGGAAAACCTAATTACTGGCGGACACAATCTGACCACTCATAAATAATCATGAACGCTTTATTAAATGTAGCCTTCGCCAACCCTACCCTACCCTAGTCGCAAACCAGTCAAATGCGAAAGAAACACGTTGAACGTGCGCAATGTTGTGTTGGGTAGAGGCGGGAAGGAAAAAAAAAGAGACACATTCTCCAGCACACAAATAAGTAAGAGCTGAAAATGTCTTGAGAAACGGGCAAGCTTGCTGGAGCGTAAAAGTTTTGCTGGCCATTTATTTTTTGTTTTTTTTTTGTTGATTTCGGAGAGTGTGTTTTGCTTTTTGTCCCTGGTTCGGCTTTGTTCGACCGATGGCCAATTGGCACGGATGGTTCGTTCGCCGTGTTCGGTGGAATAAATCGAGGACAGTGCTGCTGAAGTCAATTAGGAACACTGGTACCAATCGTTGTTTTTCGGTGTCAGCTTTTTACGACGTTTTCTAGCGACACGGAGAGGACGAGACGTTTTTTTGTGCATGTTTTTAGCAGTTGTTGTTTGCGATGGGGATGCTATTAATTTGTTATATTTATCCTTTTTTTATTGTTTGTTCTGCTGAACCTCTCGCTTGCTCTACCGCCCTCGCTAGAGTGAAAGATTTAAACTAAGAATTGTCTATTGTCTATTGTGCCTTCTTCTTCATGTTCTCAAATTTAGTAAATTAAGCACCGCGAACGCTGGCTATAGTTGTTCCTGTGTAATTTCACCATCGTCCTTTTTCATGCATCGCAAAAGCACTGAGCCTCAAAATGCAACATACGCCGAAGTTTGACCGCGCTGACGAGATTATCGTCGCCCCACAGGCACCGTACGGCTCCGTCAAGCTCCAAGGCTTCAAGGTTGCCCTTCCACCGCTAGCAGTGATTGGAATAAATTAAAAGCCATCAACTTCCTCCCTCAGTTCCCGAGCCGAGCGTGAGAAAAGAAAAATGGCTCAACCTATTTACAGGCAAATGAGCCTGTAATGATTTTGCACGGACGATGGAAACTGTGTATGAAAGATTATTCTTCCAATATTGTGGGGAGCGAACATGGTGACCTTCTAGTGTGTGGCTTTTTTTCTTCTTTTGTTTTGTTTTTGTGGATGGGCAAAGGAAAGAGAAAACGAAGAAAACAAAGCACTGGGAAAGAGCATCGTTCTACTAAATTCGACATTTCTTCTAACACGCCCTGCTCGCTTTCAGCCCCCGAGGCGACAAGGGACGTTCGGCACGTGTTCCGATTGCGTCAGCGCTTTTGCACGAGTGGATTTGGACCGTGGCCAACGGGCGTTTTGCTACACCGCCCCGCGGTGGGGCACATGATTTTTTGAATTAATTTGTATAATTTATTAGATTTTAGTAGAAAGTTGTTCGCGACCACGGTCACGGTGGTGGTCACGGAGCGTCGGAAAAACGGTGCCCGCTATGGTCAAGCGACTAGGGAGCGGAGTGGCCCTTCCCGGAACGGGGGAAAAAAGAAAGGAAGCAACGTCCCCGACGAGTTGAACCGAGTTCGGGCAGTACGCAAATCAAATGCGTTTCATTTCTATTTAATATCAGCCTTAAGAAGCTTCTTAAGAAGCGTGCAAGCCAATTTTCCCGTCCTTCCGTTGAGTGGCCTTGCCATATTTTCTGATTCCATTTTCTGTTTTCTTCGGGCTGAAGTGTGCCGGACTTTTCCCCCCAGCCAGCCAACATTGTTTCGCGCGCGCAACTCCTCGAGGCGATTGCTGAGAATTGGAGTTTTCCCTTTTTTTGCTTTTGCTTTGCACTGCCCCTGCCCGTTGTTGTTCACTTTTCTAGGCATTTTGCTTCGCACTAAGCGAAACATGTTTTTCTTTTAGCCGCTTTATTGCCGAGAGGGAAGACAAAAAAAAAAACGAAAGCGAGCATATTGCCCCCACCGTGATAGCTGAAAAATAAAGAAAAAAACAAAACCTTTGGCACATTCTTTTGCACAGCTGGCCGTTGTGGTGCCGTTGCCCCTCCGCCGTCCCGTATCTCCAGCGTGCCAGCGCACTGGAATGTGTTTGTTTCACATAATGACCTACGGCACGATTTTCCCTCTTCGCTGATCCTTCACCGTGACAAACCTTCCCATTTTCCGTTTTCACACAGTTCGCATCGACCTCAGTGCGTCTGCTCTCCGTGAAGATTTTTGGTCATTTTCCGCACCATTTTCCACACCCGCCGTTGGGCGCGAGATTTGTGTGCCGCACCGAAGATGGTGGTGAGAATCCTGGAACTCGGTTCCGCTGGCACGATTTACACTCACTGACAAAACGGCATAAATCAGGGGCAAAATTAATGATTGCAAAGCGCGTCCTGCGGGCCCAACCCGTGGCTGCCGTGATGGCGGCCGGGTGGCGGGACCGGGTATGAAATAAATTTTCATTTCAAGATGAAAGTGCTATTTTTCAAGCTCACGCGCATCCGTCTCGTTGCATGGCCAACCATGGCACCAGCTTGAGGAAGGTAGAAACAACATGTTTATTCAAATATGTTGCTTGCCGTAGCGCTAACGGGCAGTTCCACGAGTGTTGTCGATGAAAATGCTGGAGAGATCCAGCGCAAATCCAGGCTCGAGGCCCCACGAGGGGTTGAATGGGAAAGAAGCAGTCACTCTAGACGTCACTCCAGACAGCAACGAGCGTAGAAAAGTAAACGTTTTTTCCCCTTGGCCTAACGCTGGCAAGTTGCGCCGAGTTGCTTGCCGCGAAGCCCGAACGGCAACCAGTGGGAAAAACAAAATAGATTTCCTCTCGGTCCAACGGTGCCCGGCCGGTGAGCGGAGGGATCGGTACGATGCGATGTAAAACAACCGAAACGGAGCGCGGAGCAAAACTGAAGCAAATAAAACTGCCGTCGGAAGCAAATCCAGGCCACTTAATAGCTTTTTATCATCGGCACCGGGGCAGGTGGCTGGGATCAACCCATGGGGCGGTATGTACGGCACGGTCAGGGCGGAATTCTTCTGCAACGAGTTTTTGTTTTCATGCTTTTCCACCGAGCAATTCTTTTACCTTTTTTTTTTCTTTCCTTTTGCTGGCGCTCTTTTTGCATCACGTTTAGCAATACTTGGCTACGAAGAATTATTTTCAATGACAGTAAAATATGTCCGGAAGCAGACGAACCAGGGCTGGGACATGCTACGAGCGTGTAGGAATGGAGCGGAAAGATTGTTGAAAAGGAAATGAGTTTTTTTACGGAATAAAAAGATGACTTAATTGGTTTGTAGAGCAGTGGAAAATAATTGAAACTTTTCGAAATGTTGCATTGCTTTTCATTTTCATCAATTCTTCAAATTCCGTAAACTGTTTCACTGCATACATCTCTTTCATTGTTGCATTGTTGCAGCAGTTGGATTACACTTCTTTCAATTGAATTTTAGTTGAATTTTTTTGAGAAAACAGTATTTACAAAAATCCAAGTTTTTAACACCAAAACAAAATTTAAGCAATGCGAAGTTTTGTTACTAAAACACGTTTTATTTTTCAGCAGATAGTTGCTTGTAAAAGAGCTTCAATGAGGGCCACAAGATAGAAAGTTTGAAACAAATTCTTCATCATTTCTCGAATTCCAAACAATCCAGAGGGTTGCATTATTTCATGCTTAGTGTTTGAGGAATAAAAAAAAACTGATTTTCTTGAGCGAATTACAGATCAAAAGTTGTAAATTTCATTTTGAAAACATATTGCTTTTTACTGGAATTATTTTCCCCTTCAAATCATTCATTATTACTTCATAATGTAACACCACCACCCCACATTTTCGCTACCGGGAGCTTGCAATTTCTATATTATCACAAGAACTACTACTATTACTGGAATATTTTCTACGAGCTGTTTGCAAAACCATTAGCAAACGAGACAGAACGCCAACACGGCTGTGCGCAGTGAGACGGTTTGTCTTCGACTTTATACAACCTGCAGCACTTTGGTTCGCTGTAATAGCTTCTCCGCAAGCGAAGCGCGTGGGTCGGTAGCTGTGCTGGAGCGGGCTAAAGATAGTAAACGAACATACCCTACTTCAAACGCGCTTTGCCCGCGAACAGTTCGCGGGAATTCGTAATCGGATCTCGAGATATTCCGTTCGCTGGCGTAGTTTAGCCGTGCTCGAGTTTCCGCTGCCAGGTGACGAGAACTTCAAACGAGAAAAGCAGTGAGAAAAAATATAATTGCTGCAAGGAAAGTGTCGATGAAAGCGCTGCTGGGGAGTACTTCCCTTGCTTTACCCTCCACCGGGGTGGACAAAGCGTCACCTGCTAGCGACCCTGTGCGGAGTGGTGGTACTAATTGAAGCAATCATTGTACCGTTTACGCGACGAACCGAGCAGTGTGCTTGAAATAAATCCTGCCAAGAAATGTTATATTTGTTTGAGACGAATGCTTCCATGGGAGGATGTTCTTGCTGGCGGTTACAAAGATGCTACGGTGAGAGGTATTAGAATCGGGCCAGGCATTCGGTTTTCAACATTCCGTCCCCATCGCCTCGCAACCGTACCGCAGTCTTTACGCCCTTATCTCATTATCCATGTCTCGCAAGCAGTCCATTGTGCTTCCGAACTTCCCGTCTCATGCGGGGTCTCTGCCCCGATCTCGGCCCGCAAATGACCCGACCGTTTGCAAATGTCACTTGGAATTCACTTTAATTGGGCACTTGCGATGCGATAAATTAATTTCCTTCAGCTAGTGCTGTCGCCACGGCATCGGTCGGTCGGCCCCGCCCGAGCGAGGAATTTCGTTTGGTGAAGGGTTGGAGTGGAGGGTTGATAGCCTGCTAGAGCAGTAGCAGTGGTTTAGTTGTTCGGCTTAGATAACTCATGTTGTTGAATTGTTTTACGCGCAGCGAAGCGCGACGATGGCGAGTCAACGCTTTGCTTTGCCGTCGACGGTGCATTTTCGGGCCGATGTTTCTCTCCCACTCCTGCAGCAATCTGAAAACATTGTTGAAAGTTCTGTGTTTTCCCTTAGCTTTCTGGAGTGTAAAGTTCAACCGGCACGCACATACACACACACACACACATATATATATATATACGTAGAAACTCAAATAAACGTACACAAAGGACACCGATTGGGGCCCAGAACGAGGATCGGTCGACGGTTGCGTTCGTACGCCGCACTTGAGGCATGACATTAATTGACATGCAAGAGGTTGATTGCGGTGGGTAGATAAGGAAACTTTCGGTGATACAACCGCAACCCTTCGCCCCACCAACCCTCTGCAGGGCTGGCAGGAGGGCTGAAGAGTTCCCCGTCCTGGGGGGTTGAAATTAATTCAAACTACCAATTAAGATAGAAACTTTGTTCACGAATCGAGTCTCGTTTACGTTTTTACCCACCTCGGTCTGCTTGCCACCCGGCGCTTAAACCCACCGGGTTTCATCGGTACCCTCGGTCGTGCCGTAGTCTAGCAGGCCAAAGCATTTCCCACCTTTCCCAATACAAGTTAACCCTCGATATTCACGCTCGATACGTTCCAAACGAGACGCATCCGGAACGAGACCCGTTTCTCGGAAGGAGACTCGGGGAAAGCGTAGACAAACGTCGCCACCTGGCCCCATCTTTTCCGTACAGGCGAACCCCTTTCCGGGTTTCAGGGGGTTGCAAGTGTGATGCGGTTAGTTGTCAACCGATTTGCTTGCTTCCTTGCCTTTGATGTGCCGCCTGGTGTGAGGAGTCGGGATCCGTCACGATCGTGAACTAGATTTCTTGGTGCAAGGAGGTGTGTGAAAAGGGGTGATAGGGGTGGTGAAAGCGGCTTTCGGTAAACCAAATTTATGATTGTAACATCAAAAGCCAAAGCGGAAAATAAACATTGGCTGCATTGGCTTTGCAACACAAAGTGTGTTGTCTTCTAAAGTTCTTTAAACACATAAATTTATCTTTTATTTGTGTAAAAATTAAACCTTTTGTTTATAACTTGTTGGATTAGCTGTTTCGAGTAAAGTGTTCTTGCAGTTGGTTTTAACCACATTCAATAGTGATGTTAAATAGAATTTGAGTAAAGTTGCCTTAATTTTCTTTTAACTTTTATTGTAGCGATAAACCCGTTTCGCTTAAACGAAAGATTCACGAAAATTGAAAATACTGGATAATTGCAAAAAAAAAACCTATTGCACACATTTTATAAACTTTCAAATACATGCTTTTCATTAAGCCATTTCTCTGCAGCGACGGAAAATATGGAAACAGCATGAAAAGATTTTACGTTCTTTTGGTTTTGCTTAAATTATTTTCTGTGTTCTACTAAATATCTGTTCAAGGAACCAATAATTCACTTGTTCAAGCCCGATGTGGTAGAATGGTTAAATACAAATTAATTTGCCACTACGCTCCAGCACTCGTGTCACGCTGTTTGGTCTACCGTTTAAATGAACCTTAATCATTTAAGTGAACTACGCGCTAGGAGAAGATACTCGAGACGCTTAAACGATAAGGGCACCCACTTTCACTCTAATGCTCCTGCTCCGTGTGCGTATGTTGCGATGTGTATCGTTCGCTAAGGCTGGTGCCCAAGGACGAGAGCTCTACTTTACACGGAGCACACTCCTTCCGGTTTGTTAAAGGACACCGCTTCCTGCCCGTTCGCTTCCGTCCCGCCTTGGTAAGCAAATTCGTGTGCACGACGGGCGGAAAGCAATTTTGAAGCAATTTTCAGTCAACAAGCAGGAAAATGGGGACACAAATACACTGACAAAAACACACACACACACACACACACACACACACACACACATGCCCGCGTACAAGCTTACTCAGTGTTTGTGAGACGCCCCCTGAGCAGGGGGTACTTTCGAGCGGCTTCAGGAGGTTTGTTCGGTAAGCCGAGGAACGTGCCCGAAACCGCCCGGCCCGGTACGGTGGGCCGATGTTCATGTAGTGAAATTTAAATTTTCATAAACAGTTTCCCTGTGCGTGGTGGAGGTGAAAACGTAACGTTGCTAAGGGGACAGAAAGAAAAAAACCGCTTTTCCCGCATGCCCCGCGCCGTCTTTCACGCTACGGTGGGGGGGGGGGGTGGAAAGGCGGATAGCAAAACTCGATCCGGGAGAGCGCGCGCGAAAAGTGAAGCGTTGTGGCTGTGTCCGTGGCAGGAGGCACGAAAAACGCACCCAACCATTACCAGCACCGTGGTGGGTGGTGGTGATGTAAATACAGGAGCCTACCGTGGTAGCGGCTGAAGCTCGGTCCGATCGGTGCGTAACCTTTCCGCGCCTTCTTTATTTATTCGACTCACACACGTCACCCAGCTTCAACAGAGCGTTTGAAAAGAAGGACGTTCCGGCTCACTTCGACATCGACACCTAGGCCACCGGGAAAAGCATCTTCGACACTTCCAGCAGCCGTTGAAAGATGAGTGCAAATAAGCGCAAAAGGAAGCACGATACAAACTCCCTGCGGTAGCGTAAAGCAGTCGGCTCCGGTTAACGACTGCTGCTGCCTTCCCAGAATCATGAACGAACCAAGCAACGGGGGAAAGAAGGAAAGAAAACAGTTGCCAAAGCTTATGCTTCCGTGTGGAAAATTTGTGCACAATTTTGCACCCTCCCTTTCCCGAACCGCTTCCCGCAAGCGGAAGCGGAAGTTGATAACAAAATTATCAAAATGCGTAACAAAATTAATGCACACATGCACGCTGCTGGGCGCCCCGTTGCTGGCATGAGAATCGTTTTGCTAGTACGCGCGCGCGCGGGCGCCCGCTGTAATGGAGAACCGTAACATAAATTATTCACAAGCACACATTTCACATTTCCATCATTTTTTTTTACTGGATGTGTTTGTAAGCGGGTGTACGGTTTGCTGGGAAGCGGATTGGCAGCAGAAACCTGGTTCAGGTACGCAGTACATGGCCGAAAATCAACAGCGAAACATAAAACAACAACAAAAAAAGCATAGCTGCAGATGCGGAACCGCAACATGATTTGGATATAATCCAATTAAAGGCTGCGGTTAATATACTGTAAACGTGTGCGAATGGAGCACGGAGAGTGTTGGCCGACAGGGGCGACAACAGTTTAGCGCCATCAACGATGAGCGGGTGCAAAAAAGGAGGGAAAATGTTATTTGTTCCCAAAAAAAAATAAATAAATAAATAAATAAAACGTTGCTGTTTTTTCCTAGATAAGTTTGTTTAAAAAAACAGATATTAACTTTGAATTGAATTTTTAAAATACTTTATGCACGATCCGTTTTCCTTATCAAACAGGAAAAAGCGTTTAATGCACATCAGAGCTTCCATCGCTTCCAATTCAATGAATGTTCGCATCAAACAGTTGATGTGAGGTTGAAATTATTTGGTTGAAAACATATTCTAATTAATTGCATAAAATTGAAACTTGGTTTCCGCAATGATTTGATGTAAAGTGTAATGAAGCAAAATCGAACGGCACATTGAAATATTAAAATTTTTGCGAAATCGAAATGCAACATAATATGTTTGCTTCGTTTGATCGTTTGATCTGTTTTCTGTAGAAACGTTTTCTGTAGATACGTTTGATCTGTTTTCTGTAGAAACGAGTTCAATCGTCGTTTCAAATGTTATGTTAAATTAAAGGCTAACCGTAACATTTAATTGAAACAATTTCAGGGAACGGGTATTGCCATTTTACAGTTGAAAGCTTTCAAAAGCAATTAGATAGACATATTTATTGCAATGCTAGAGGGTGATTATTCGAAAGAGATTTTACGTGTTCAAACAGGTTGTTTAATTTGTGCCATATTTAAGTGTAAATGTTCAGCAAGAACGTGTTCCATTATGTCGTCCGTGTACTTCATCTGCCCTTCCCGACCGTTGCTTTTGTCTGCACTCCTTGCGCACCGCGGAAGCAACACGATCCACTCCGGCACGCGAATCAGATTTGTTAGCACTGCTAATGCTGCTGGTGGCGAGTAAACAGCGTGTATACCCACCAACCAGTATAAATACAAATCTGTGTGCGTTTTCATTTTCCCTAATGAATTAAACAATGCCACGGTAAACAGGGAAGCCTTGCTTTGCCACTGCCCCGAGACGGTGGCATTAGCGCCCTTTCGTGGAGAACCAGAAGGAACTGGCTGGCAAAGAATATTACAAGACGTACCATGTGAGAGAAAATGTGAGGGAAAGCAAAAACACAACGGTACGGGTTGCGGTAGGTTTGGAAGGGATGGGAAAATGTCACTTGGCATCGCTAAGGTTGGCAATGACAATGAGTCGACTGGTTGTGTAAGACACTGTGTGAAGAAAGTTTTTCTTGCCAAAAAAAAAACAAAGAAGAAGGCCAAGACAAAACTTTTCATTGTGTAGCGTGCTGTCACTTCTACGGAATTCTTGAGACAGCAGCCATAAGCTGTCCTTTTGGTGGTTGTGGTTCAGTAACCTCTCCGTCAGGATGTGCCATTCAAGGGTTGCTTTTTGCTAATGGAAAGATAGTTTCCAATGCTTTTCCTTATTTGTTTTTAGATATCCTGGAATGCGGTTTGCCATAACAAACGAGAAATAATACTTAATTTTTAAGCTTGATAAAAGTATTTTGCATTTGATCAAGTAGCAAAACCAGTTTCTATCACACAGGTAACGCTAGTGAGGAAAACTTTTAATAATAAAACCAACCGCCCGATTCAAAAGAGATAAAATATGCAAAAAAAACACTTTCGACTGTGAATGACCGAAAACGCCATCAATCCATTTTGTTTTTTATTTTGCATGAGTATCCTTCCAAAAGCGATGGTTAAAAATCAATTTCGAAAGTAATCGATTCGGGGGTAAGTGTACGCAGCGCAATGATGGGAAAAGAGAATTGAGCATGGTTTTTCATTAACACTCGTTCAGGAAACGGGCAAAAAGCAGCGCGGCAAAAGGGAAGAGGGCCTTTACGATTGAAAAGCGCCTTAGCGCCAGTTGAACAAAACGTAAAACAAAACGTACCGAAGCTAGAGTTTGCCGTTAGGCTCGTACCGTTGACCGCTCGTTTGCTGTTACGAAGGATGAGTTTTGGTTTGGTGGTTCGGTGCAGCATTCTCACCCCATGGAACGTGCATTCATTTGTAGATAGCGGTAGAAACACCATTGCCGGAGCTGCGAAAACTATACCATCATTAGCACATGGAAAGGTTTTTCCATCCGCGTCAAACCGTGCAAACAATACACTTGCAATAATTTAACATGCCCTCATACAAAATCTCCATGCACGGTCACACAAACACACAAACAAACACACACACTCACAGAAAGGCTTATAGGCACACCGATGCGATCGAAACCGTTACAGCGGCACTCGTGAAATCAATCGACCTCATCAAAAACGGATGAAGCGCGGGACCAACGAGGATTGGCCCACGGCAGCACTGCACCAGGCACTGTAATACGACCGCAGGGAAATTGATTCACTTTTCACAGCCACTCGGGGTGGCAGTGGCTGTGCCGTAATTTGATCGAACACTAGCCCGGCCGACTGGGCTCTACCGAAGCTCCATCGCCCCGATGCCACCGAGTGCTAGTGACTCTCGCGGTCCGAATCGCTAATTGGAACGGACTCGCTTCCGGTTTTTCTTTTTTTGCAGCACGATAATCCCTACGTTTGTGTAATCCCATCAGCAGCCAATTTGTGAAACACTTTAGGCTTTAGGCTCACGGCAATTCGGTTGGGGCAAGGGCACTAGGACTGCATTAGACGGAACGTGGATGCCTCTAGAAGTAACGCACCCATCGAGCCACGTATGAGCACGAGCTGTAGATCGAGCTGATTTGACTTTTTTCCACCAATGCTTTTCTCCCTCACAACAGCACACTGTCAGCTGATGATCGCACCGTATTTCGGAAGTGTTTCTCTCTCTCTCTCTCTCTCCATCGCATTCTACTGTAAAACGTTTCCATGACAATCCCTGCACGATCGATGGCTGAGGTGAACCTTTTCCTTAAGGTAGGAAAGTGATTAAACAATTAAGCACATCTAACCCCCCCCCCCTCGCTCTCTTTCTCTCTCTCCTTCCAGCTCCTGTTCTCCTTTTTGCACACAGTCACGCACATACACACACACGGCACCCCATTCCTTCGTACGCACACAAAAAACAGCCGCCTCTTGGCGGAACGCGACAGCCCCTCGAAACGTACCCACAGCATTCACATTGTTTCCACGACGATAATCGAAACACTACTGCGTCGGAAAAGTCGGCCACCGGTTCGGCAAAATTTTGGTCATTCGCGAACGCGCACACTTCGGGGGCGGGGTGCGCGTGTGGGCCCGAACCGCCGCGCCTGGTGCGCGTTCGGGGCGTTCGGGTTTTCGCATTCGCGCGTGCACCAGGGCTGCTTAGAAGGCTGGCCAACCGAACGAGTGGTGCAACCGGTTCGGTTGTGGCAGTGACTGCTCGAAACCGGTCGAAAGCTTGTGCGCGAGCGTTTCCGTTTCGAGCAGTTACCGGTTGGGTTGGTTTTTTCGCTCCTGCTGTGGTCGTGCTGGAACGGTTATGAGTGCGTTGTGCGCATACGCCACCATATGTCGAACGGTTGCCGGTGTTGTTGCGTTTTGTTTTTTTTGTTTTTTTTTTGTTTTGGTAGTCAAACACAGGGTAGCTAATGTGGGTAATAATTGTCGTTTAATGAGACGCTGTTACTGCCGCCTTTGATAGGTCGGTAGGTAGACGCCGAGGCAAGTTGTTACACATTGGTCCATGCGAAGTACACCATCAATACGGGAAAAGGCTAAAAGTAATGCTTTTTGTGGAAAAGTGTACCAATTTGAATCATAAAGATACTTTCATGCGTCTACGAGAAGGGTTCGGGTACAAATGAAGAAAAGTATAATATTAAAAAGGGGAAAAATATTAAAAAAAAACTATTATATTTTTTTCCTACAATCATTCCTCTTCACTAAGGTATCTTTATCACTCTGCCTACCTCGCTAAGGTATCTTTACTACAGGCCTAACCCGCTACCACTAGATTAGATCAAGTCCTATTCCGACTTTTCAATTAATTTTTGCATTACCAAGCAAAATCCAAACATTACTAACCGTTGAAAGGAGTAATAATTTCTGACCGATTATTAATGTTCAAAAATATTTTGCTTATTTCCCCCTGAATGGAGATGTTTTTTGTAAAGAATGAGTTATTTTTTCAAGATTTTTTTAACTTGTCTTTGAGCTCTCAATGAAACTTTGCGAAGCAATTACTATACTATATACATATAATTTATAACAATAGCACAAAGACGAAGGGGATACAACGTTTGGAGCAATATTTTAATGTATTTCACATTATCAAAACAAATGCTGAAAAAATCACAATTCTCCCTGTATCAGCATTACATTTAACTCTGAAAACAAAGGTTCTGTACACGTGCATCAAACTTTTTAAGCCACAGGGCTTAAAATTGCTGCCTGACACACTCCTCTTCCCATTGTTTCCCGCCCCCCAGCCACGGGGGCGTACAAATTAATGCCGCTAGAAGTGAATTATTTGCCCTTTGCTAATAATGTGATGCACGCCGGCTGCCTAATTCATTCCTAAGCCACTCTAAATTAACATTCAAACACACTCTCACTGCCACTGCCGCAACCTCAAAACGGAGGAAAGCGCGAACCGAACGCCCTCTTTCCCAAGCGCGCTTTTTCGTTTATTATTTGTTCCGCCTGTTTTTTTTTTTTTGCTTTGCTTTAACCCTGCATAGGAAATTATACAATCCCGAGGCAAAGGCTGAAGAGGCTTAATCAGCGATTTGGGTGTCTGTCCCTTGTTACATATGCATGTATGACAATTTTTTCGTACCTCAGGCTGTGGGTGTTTTGCACCTCTTTCCATCCATTCCGCTCGTCGTTCCAACACTCAGCTCGCTGTTTTGCTAGGGCTACCCATCCCCGAAGTTAATCCTCATTAACCCGGCGAGGCTGGAGCGTGCGGGCATGATAAATGAATGAAATTAAAAAGTTTGCTTTCACGCCACCGATGAGCGACGGGCGGGAAACGAAAAAAAAACGCAGCAATTCCAGCAGCGCACAACGCACTACGCCGTATCGCCTACGGAAAAGGCGCTCTTTTAATTCGTCTAAATATGGCGTGTGCGCAAATGAGTGAAGGGAGTAGGAAAAAAAAGTAGAGCAAAAGTATAAAGAAAACGATGAATTTGGAAGGAAAATAGCAAAAAACAAAAAAAAAAACAAGTTATGACACCACGCATCAGCACGAGCACGGAAGGAGATGAGTGAAAGATGGATGGAAAATGTAGGAGTTCAACCACCGTTTCCACCAGCAAAAGGTTTGAGAACATGGTTGCAATCTCGTACCGATTGGGTGGGGTGAATGCCATTAGCAGGACCGTCTGGTAGCGTTCATACATCCTACCCACCACCAGCATTAACGAACGCCAGTGCCACCGAGAGTGAATAATTAACCTACCCAGAGGGAAAGAGTTAAACCACAGAATGACAAAAAGCACACACGGTATGGTGTAAGAGCAAATGTAACGTTCAAAAAGGCCTTTGTTTCGCTGCCCTTGCTATGAGAATTATAATGTTCATAGTACGCATGCTTTCTTTACCCCTTAATGCCATTTGTAACATACGCTTTACGAGATTCGGATGCTCTCTGCTGCCTAACGGATGATTTTTTTTTTCTGTATGCGCATAATCAGCTTAGCTCATTGTATGAGCAATCACAAACTAGGAAGAAACAAACAGTTTAAGCCATGGAAACGCAATGACAGTACCGTACCAATTTTAACACATGTGTATGTATCGCTTCTGTTCGTTTCGTGTGCTTTGGGCAGGTAAGCTATAAGCCACTTGTAGGAACATGTTTGCATTCATAATTGAAACGAATTTTCGTAAACAATTTTTGTTTACTTGTACTGGTGTTGATTATTTCTTTCATTCAATCTCAAGGTTCGATTTTTACTGCTTTTTTCAGCTTATTTCTTATCGTTATGATTATTTAAGGTAGTGTAGATTGCTACATCTTTCTTGGAAATATGAAAGGTCAAATGAAAACCACTTAGCTGTAAGCTTTATCTTACAGAGAGTCAATGTGCAGAGTTTTCAGCCGAACGCACAAACTGTTTGAGTCGTTTTGACGGCTCTTTTGTGCTTGTCAAACTGTTGCACAGTTTTATGGTACTAAATCATCCCAACACTTCACATGATTCCACAAACTTCTTTAAATACTTTCCTTTTCTCTTAATGTGCAGGAGCAAATGTAAAACAATCACGCTAATTATAAATATATATTACAAAAAAAAAAAAAATACCGCAATCATAAATCAGTTTCAATTTCAAACAATAAGATCATTGTGAAAGCTTACATTAAGTCGAACGTAACATCAGGGTAATAAATCCGTTTTCAAAGCAAATGATGCTTGCTTATCATTTATTGTCCGCAACACTTCGTTATCATTGATTTCGTCAGCAAACGGGTCATTTTTTATCCCCATTTCATACGTTTTGGGTAAGGTTCCTCGAGAGCCAAATCAACACTTTCTAGCACTGCGAACCTGCGGATGAATAAGACGTCCGACGTCCACTTGAAGATTTCTAAAGTTTTCGACTGAAAGTTAAATCCGATACACAAACAGCTTCACGAGAACGATTGCCCGGGTGGGTGCGGGGAAATCGATTCCGTTCGTTGCTGCCCGTTTCAATCGCACACCAATGAAACGATGGATGGGAGTACGTACCATCGCCCTGGCACGCAGCACTGACCGTGGGCAGCGTGCGGGCCAAGGGTGAACGAGAAGCGGACAGGCATTAATTATGAAGCATTTCGAATCGACTAACTTTGACGTGTATTTACATTTCTCGTTTATGGAGAAATGTTTTCCCCCAAAACTGCGATGGCAGGTCGTGAAGGGGAAGCCCCGGCACGGAAGATACCTGCCAGGCTGAAATGGCAGGCCGTCGATCGTGTCGTACCGGCGCGGCACAAACAAGCGAGCATTCCAACCTGCTGGAATGTGATGACGACCGACCGAGAGCTCCTGGGTGCTGCTCGCTGCCTGTTAGTTTGGCTCCTCCGGCTTGCCAGGTGTTTCGTCTAACGAGCAATTGGTACGTCCGGACTGGTTTGAGAGCATAGACATGACGAAATGACAGTAGAATTAAGTAGCAGCGGATGGCAGCCGAAACATTCCCAAATAGCTCTTTCCGCTACTTGTCCAGGCAGGAGGGTTTGCCACTCGCTCACTGCGAAGGGCCCTGGGCTGAGCATTATTTATTATTCATCTCGATGATCAAGCCAATTTGGAAGGCCAGGCACCGTTTCAGCATTTCCCGCACTCTCCCCGGCGTGTCCAGGCCAGACGTGGGAGAGGCGTCACTCCTTAAAGGTGCTATCAAATTTTAAAAAAGCAGCTGCACTTCCAGTTGCTGCTACGCTTGTAGCTCATCTTTAATTTAACACCGAGCTAGTGTGCCGGACTTTCCGTGGACGACATAATTTCTCAACTCGTTACAAGCGTTGGCAGCGCTCGGTTTTGAAGTACGGCACCATGAACTAGCAAAAGAAGGGCAAAGAATGTGTGGGTGTGTGTATGTCAAACTCTTAACTACTTCGACCCCACCGACCGCCCTTACAGCTGGTGGGAAGCGCAAGTCTCAAAATGGACGCGTTGCCACAGTACGTGCTGCTTTCAGAGCCGTTGCCAGGGTTGGAAACGGTGTGTGAGAGTGTGTGAGTGATACGTTGATAGAATGTAAACGACGAGAGTGGAGAACACACATCAGGAGACGATTCACAATATGGTGTGAAGCGAAGTTTTGATTCGCACGGATCAATGGGGAGCGATTCTGGGACAGAATGTTGCAACTATCAACGTTTCACTCGGCAAGGTATCGCTTCGGTGGTTGTAATGTGACTTGATGACAAATATTTAACCTAGTCTCAGGGCAGCCCGGCAGCAAACAAACAAGCGTCAGATCTTTGTGCCCGATCAGACACCATGGCTGCTGTACGGTGCAATACGCTGTGGGAAAATGGATAGCTACAATTAATAATGAGTTGCACATGACGCTCAAGTGCATGTAAACAGAACCTTATTTGGTTTGCTGATTTAATCGTACCTCAACCAATATGGTTGGGTATGTGACTATTGCTGGAAAATTAAAGATATGTACTTAAACTAAGAATGTCTTAAAAGCTAGAAGCCGAAATGATATCAAGCATTAGCCGTAAAGTGTGAAAATTGGAAAACAGTTTTTCCAAGGTGAGAGACAATTGCCATTTTTTTAAATAAACTTTAATTCACAAAACAAATTTCAAAGAAAGTCGTTCGTTTCAGCTTTGTGAGAAAACAAAATCTCACTCTACTTTACGAAGATAGTGGTTTTCTTAACATTTCTTGAAAAAAAAAAACGAGACATCACAGACAAAAAATAAATAGATGACCTCGTGACAGTATTAGCTGCAGAACAGGTCTTCTGTCGATTAAGATGAATTTCATGCTAACTGGCAGCTTTCTAGATTGAAACAGTGCGTTAATTCAGTGCAACCAATCAAAACCTAAACAACTGCTCTTTACATCCCAGTTACCTGTTAATAGTACTGCATTGATTCATCTCCATTCTGGTACCTTCATTATCCAGCTTTAACGATGTTTTGACCGCATAAGCTCACCCTTCCCCAGCCTAGTTCCTCGCTCCGCCTGTTTTCCGTGTCGGTTGCGGAGCGGGAAAGTCCGGAAGTAAATAGTATCGCTATCATCACCCGCCCAGCCATCGGTGTAACGACAACACTCACCCGCAACAAAACGGTGCACCACTGCACCGCTGTTAAGCACCTCGGCCGCACCCAACCCACTCTCCATCGAAACCATTCAACTTAGCCTTTCGTGGCCTTTCCAGTGGTACACACTCACTCCTTCATCGAAAACTTGGCGAAGGAGGCAACGCAACCCCCCTCCCCTCTCCCGCTTCCCCTCTCTTCTCGACGCATACGTGCGCGTGTTGCGTCGCCCCGATGACGGAAGACCTATAAATTATTCCAGCGAAACACACGCAATTAACGTAATGTTTGAGTTTTAGTGCTTAGTGTAATTTGAGGTAATTAATTTATACGGCTTACAGGGCCTGCCGGGCTGCGCGTATGCAGCAACGCCTGTCCCGCGAGACACGCTGGCGAGCGTCCAATCGGGCCGTTGTACGGTGGAACTTTATCGCTTCCTTCTAGCGGCTTTTCCTTAGCGGACGGCGGCTGTCACAAGTGCAGACAGAGCGGACCGTGCGCGGTGTCTTTTTACCCCGACCGCGCTCATACGCGTCGTGGCGATTGTGTGCACCTAGGCACACGGGAAACACAATGTTGTTGAAGTGGTGGTGGCTGGGCGGACTTTGGATGAAGTGCCGTTCAAGAGCGAAAACATCCATACTGCGTAAGGGAGTGTGTGAGAGGGAGAGAGAGAGAGAGAGAGAGAGAGAAAGAGAGAGATGGAGTGCGTGTACAGTAGACGGTGAGTTTCGTGGCCACACATAACCATACAATCCGCACATACAGCGTGAAGCCACTTACAACCGGACGGATTGCTTAAAGAAGCTTACCGGCTAGACGACAGTCGGTTTAGAGGATAGGATTGTCTGGGCGGATTATGGCCTGTCGGTTTGTGACATTGCTGACCTGCTGCGGTAAAGTAACGAAGCGTTTATAAGATAGAAACACGTAT
Organism: Anopheles epiroticus; assembly: GCA_000349105.1. Classification (NCBI taxonomy): domain Eukaryota; kingdom Metazoa; phylum Arthropoda; class Insecta; order Diptera; family Culicidae; genus Anopheles; species Anopheles epiroticus. The sequence goes on from KB670414.1 coordinate 262,936, forward strand.
TGTAGTTGCTGTTATGTGGTTTTTCATAAACTGTTTTTCATTACAGTTTAGTTTGGGCTGACTTGTTTCATTGGTGCATACATTTAAACTTCATTGTTTAAAATTTTATGAACGGTCCAATGCTAGGAATTTTAAAAATATAATTTAATCTTTAAAACCCTTTTACTGAATAATTTACTGCGCTGGTTTATGAGCATTTTGATGTAGCGTAAACTTTGCAAAAGTTGCTCCAAAATGGTCAAAGATAAAGTCCGCGGCCCAACATAAATCAGCATTTATGCCGAACACTACGCTTCTGCTGGCACGCGGCTCTTAAACAAGTAACAACTCCAAAAAGCACTCCCTCCCGCTTTTGAACCCCCGCTTGCATGGCTCCCCAAGCCACGGTAACAAATTTCCAAACGGTAGCAGAAATTTGCTTCGGAAACTGCTGTCTATTAAACATTTAAAAAAGAGCCATAAAATTATGATAACGATTTTGGGGCAAACTCACTCTACCCACAACTGCATGCATTTGTACACACGCAGCACACATGCACAAAATTTTGAGCAAAAAAAGGCTTTGAGTGCGATGGAATGGAGACGCCTGGTTGTTTGTGAGTGGGATGGAGGCGCCTGGTCGGTCGTGAATTGCTTGCATCGCGTTGTCGCTTATCGCCCTCCTGCCATCACTGGAGCCCTGTTGCCGGTGCAAATGGTTGGTTTGTGTTTCGACACCCATACACCGTATGCAGTGTGCATTTTCACTCGCAATTTGTGCATATTTTACCGCGTCGTACAGATTGTACGACTGTGGGTAGAGTTGATGGTCGTCACACGTATTTTAGTTCTTTACGTGAAGTTTTTAAATAAAAGTGTATGGAAAGAATGTATGATATTTGTCTCTTTTGGAAAAGGGAATTCAGGACAAAAAATCTTTTAAACTTTGTTTTCTCAGCAAATCAAATGGTATGCCACAACACCTTCTATTTCTTACGTCAAATATTTTGACAGGGTTTTTCACATAAATTCAGTATGATTAAAATTGATGATGATTTGTTTCAGCTATGAAACTGTTAACAATACTGACCACGGCCCCACAACATACCACGCTGGCCTTCAGTGACAAACTTATTCTTAACCACCACCATACCCCCCCCCCTCCAACAAAAGCAAAACGTACCTCTTGTGGTGTTATTTCCAGTAGGAGGCAAAGCAAACGTAGAAGAAACCGTTTTGCAAGGCGTGAGCAACGTTTTGCCCCGGAAACGGAACCCCCAAATGGCCACTCGAACTTATGCTGTGCCGATACACACCCGCTGCCACAGCACGCCACACGTTCCGCCCTTACATTGGCCGCCTTATGCCCACGTCAGCGTTCCGGAAGTTTTGTTTGCCTCTCTCTTTCTCTTTCTTCGTTTCTTTATATGCCTGAGAATGAAGAAGAATGCGCGAAGCGGTTTTTTTTGTACATTTTCTGTTACTTTAGCACATTCCACTTCCATTGCGGTGGCTCGTTTCCGTTCCTTCGGGTGTCTTCCAAAAGTTGACTGTTATCAATAAAAGTGATACACATAAAATTTGCATAATTGATCAATAAATTTTATGCAAATTTTCAGTACACGCGTTTCATTGACCAGCGCTTCGGGACGGTGTGGGGAAATTGCGGAACGAAAGGAAGTGAATATTTCCATCTGAATCATTGCCCGCTCCGACACACCGCCTACAGCCGTTCCGCTCGTCGGATATCGGTGGGCCTGAAGTTGTCAGAATCGTCTCCCCGGCAGTACCACGAAGGTAACGGGGCGCTGCGCCCACAGATGGAGCAGCGTAAACAGCAGACCGCCGTGCGGTGAGCGATTGGAAAAGTTTTCCTTTGCTTGTCATTTCCTTCGCTCACCTGCAGCAAGAAAGTTCGTCCGTCCACCTCGGTTTGCTCATCTGTGACAAATATCGTCCATGCGGAACCGGGTCACCGGACGGGCAAAGCCTGCTTTGTGGGGGTATGTCTGTGTGTGTGTGGCTTTTCTTTCCTTTGGCGCTCATCCCACACCGCCATGCAAAGTCGTCACCGGTGTCACCGACTCTCGGGATTGCGCCCACACAAGTACGCCTTGATGGAAGGTAATTGTTTTGGGAATTGTACAGGCTTCCTGCGGGGTTTCTGTTTTTCTTTCCCTTCCACGATTACGAGTGAAGAAATGATGTCTTAAAAAGTTCCCCCAACCCCGGGCCCGTGGCGCGCTGTTTCTATCCCGGAAACGATGGTAATTTGTAAATAATCCGAGATTTTCTTGTTTGGCTGGCTGAGCGGAATAAGTATGAAGAGAGTGAGGGGTAAGAAAATTAGTACACAGCTTGTTTGTCCGATGTTATCATGGGTAATGTTTTTTTTTTTTTGGCTTCACCGTGACGATTTGCGGGTGGAGTTAAATTGAAAAATTCCTGCTCATAATTGTTGGGTATGAAAATTGGCGTGTTTTAATCAGCTGTAATTGCTTCCAAAGAACGGAAAAAATATTGGCAAGATTACAAATTTTAATGTATTAACAAATTAAGTAAATTTTTGATTTGTTTTTATAATTAATAACTCAAAATAAAAATATAAACTAAAGCTTTTCAGCCATTATGTGCGCCATTTATCTCGATATGCAAACAAACTCTGTACATGATAAATGAAAGACTAACGTGAAAGAGTTACAGCCCAAATCAGGGTTGATTTTATAGATACGAACCGGCAATTATGGAACGCTATGAATCTGTTTTTAATAAAATGAAAAAAAGATCAACGAGTAAAACTTTTAAAATATTCATAGCAAAATTATACAAATCAACAAATAACTCCAATCATAAACCTGCGTTTTTAAATAAATAATTACAAGGATCTTTTTTTAAATTAGTCGCTTCCGCCCCATAAATTTCCGTTAACTAAATAAAGTTGTGTTATTGCATTAAATCAGCGAATATCTGACGCTAAGCGATTATATTTACGACAAAATTTAATACTTTCAAAATCTTTATCATCGAAGCTAAAACATTTAATCTAAAGTGGAATTCAATCCAAAGCAAACCATTGTCAATATTGATCACTAAAAAATCCTCTCATCTAAATAAAATGGCTTCACAACAGTTCCATGTAAAATGGCATCAAAAGCTCACCTGCGTGCCCGGTGTACCAGTATCTCTAATGAAATTCCACTATCGCAATCGTTCGCCACACAAACCGCATTGCCCACAGTCCACACACTGTCATTTGCCTGTTGGGATGCTCCTGTCTACTCCCAGTGCAGGAGCTGCAGCGTAACGCAAAATGGAACCAAAGGATAAAAAAAGAGCGATAAAAAAACGGAATGTGAAACGAGCAACAGCTATGCGGGTTGAATTTAGAAAACAGGAAATAGAAAAGGAAAAATAGCGAGCACTGGAGGCACTGACGGTCACATTTTTCGCTCTCCCGTTGCGTGCCGAAGCGAAAAGGTAGCAAAGCGGGGAAAGAAATTGAAGCAGTAGAACGGTCTTTAAGGAAACAGCGCGCCTTTGCTAACCTTCCCATTTAGCCTGAACCGCATGCGGAACAGGCTGAAACATCGCTTGAACGCTTTAAGAGATGATTATGTGATTTTCTCGATTTCGAAAAATCGTACCCTACCCGGGTAGCAATCGAAGGAAAACTGCAAGGCAACGGGCGCCCTATTAGACAGTTTTGTTCGTGTTTTTTTTGTATTCTTCTTGCTTGCTTTTCTCCACTTGCCACGACCGGGGACACTCCCGGGAACGCGGTACGGAACCGGAAGTGTTCGCAAGGGTCTGATCGGTCATTGAAGCCGATTTCCGGAAATTCCAGATCTGTGTAGCGAAGGGTCAGATCTTTCACTCGGCAGTCAGAATCAATCGAATGGAAAGCATTCGTTTTGTGAGATGAAATTCTATTATTCTCTCATCATTCATCCAGGACGGGGATCGGGGATTTGGAATGTGAACCAAATGGCAGTGAGGGATAAAAAAAACGAACAAACAAACGGGCGAGCCTGAGAGAGAAACAAGCAAAAGGGCATTGGAAAATTTAAAGTCACGATTTGGAGGTCATTTTCTGCACGTTTCACTTCAATGAGAGGGTGAAGTAAAGTTCAGAGTTGAATCTTTATTTGATGAAGTTTTTTTGTCGTCGTTCTGAAATTCAAAGCAATCACTTTGCATTCTAAAGGTATTCAAATTCAAATTTTCTGTTTAGCAAAATTTATTTAGACGCAAAAAAAATATTTTGTTAAATGAATGTTTTCCAATATGAAAATGCATTCTCTGAATAGTTTACTTTCGAGCTGACTTACAGCCCAACGATACACTGTTCCTTTCCCTAACTAGAATCGACACGCAATGGGAACATACATCGTGAAACGCAATCACTGGATTTGGCCGGAAGAAACAAAAGACATAAAACATTAACCCTCAGGCACACTAGCTTCTAGCTCACGCTAGACAGGGAATTGGATGATTGCTAGCATAAGTTCCCCTCTCTCTCTCTTTCCTTCTTTTCCTCTTTCTCTCTCCCTCTCTCTCGCTCTCTACCAAGCAATCGTTACCACTTGCCACGTACGCTAACCGGTAACCGGTGTGTTTATATAGATTTTAAATGATTGATTGAACGTTATGACATTTTTCAACACATTCAATAGAGAGACGGGGTAAATAAATCATCAATTATTGCCGTGTACACTGTGCCAAACGGCAAAGCTAGTGCCGAGCGAGCGAGACGCTTCCGTCCCAATCCTTCCGTCGAACTTTCTACCGAAGCACCCTTCTACTGATGTTGTGCTGCCGAGACATTCCCGACCGATGACTCCTGCTCTAGCCAACTCTTGCTGCACCAGCCCGACACTATCCACTCCCCCCCCCCCCCTGCATCAGGCAATGCACTCCATCATCCATCAATTGATGGAGCCGCTTCATCCGCTCGCTCGCTCCAATTTTCGGGCGTTCCTCGTTCACTCGCAGCGTTCGGGTGCTGTCGATCGAAAAACCGATCGAAATCGCTATTAATGAATTTATGTTACGCTTGTGGCAGTGTTGGCCACCCCCTGCATGGATCACCCAACAGCCCGCCATGTTACGCCATGCCTTTCCAACAGCCATCCCGCTTATTGGGTACAGCGTGGGGTGGGAAAAGTGTTCACCCTCGTTTGTTGCATGAGGGCCGCTAAACGTGTGGGTGGGTTGGTACAGTGTGTATGCTTTAGTCTCTTTCAATACTTCCACTTTCGCTTCGTGCACGGCAATAATGAAGCATTCATCAGCACGTCAGTTGCTTTCAGGGTGTTTTCCCCTAGTCGGCAGCAGCTGTTGCAAAAGCTCCGTGGCGAGAGCACGTGTGCTGCACGAGATCGGACGCGTGGCCGGCAGTCGCTCCTTCGACCTGTCAATGCATCATTTAGATTCGGTGTCACGTGTAGTGTTCGGTGCTGCAAACAAATTTTGCTTCCGTTGCGTTCCGTTGACAATGCTGAATAAACGGTGGAAGGAGAGGTGCGGGTACGGTTCATGTTGCTGACTTTGGAAGAAAGAACATCAACAACGAAATAGGTCATAAAAGGTAGTAACTTACTCTTTTTGGATTGATTATTTGTTGCTACGTCCTCTTGTTTTTATCGTACAAAAAACAATTGAAAATATTTTCCATTTAAAAAACAAACCGTGTGGATATTTTCAAGCGACTCAACAAAAATTTGTAACTTATTTTACGCGCAACTCATGCAGTATTCAGTATTTAGTATTTTGTAGCAAACACATCATTTCTTTATTCTCTAATTACCCGAAACAGCTGTACAAAAACAGAAAACAAACAGCCACTGCTCAAACCCATATCGACCGGTGTAACGAAGGGCGCGTGCAAAACATAATTGATTTCACACGGGGGCATGCTCACATCACCCTACGGCACCGCATGCCTGCCAACCGGAACCCATGACCCGGGCGCAAACATCTGCCAAACCACAGACCAAGCACCATTGCCCGGCAGCATTGCCACGGCTCCCATCCCATCCCCCGTCCCTGTACCCCGTGCACCATACACCGAAACACCACAAATCTTTCGACAATCCACCGCCAAAAGCTGCTGTCTTTAAATTGTCATTTATTTTATTTTCATCGTGCCGCAACCAACGCCACTCCGGCGCACAAATCTACCACCAACCAGCACCACCACGCTCGATCGACATCATCCTCGGCAGCCACCGGCAAGCCAGCACACACACACACACACACACACACGGAAACGGCTAATGGGCGGTAAATTTATTTTAATTTAATTTTATTACGGCCCCTTTTCATGTTTTTCGTGGCACCCCCGTGAACTTCCCTTTGTCGGGGGTTCTTTCGGGATGGAGTATCAGCCAGAAAAGCAGCCCTCAGCTCGTAGTCTTGGCTTACCTGCTTGATCGGGTGAAGCAGAGGGAGGGAGAGAGAGAAAGAGAGAAAGAGAGAGAGAGAGAGAGAGAGAGAGAGAGAGAGAGAGAGAGAGCGGTCTCTCATAGGCAACGTGTCCACCCACCGTTGGCAACCGTTGTCGTTCGGCTCGAAAGCAGCTGTCCTTTTCCGGAACTGGTAAACTTCTCCGATGCACGTAGAACAATAAATTTCTCCTTCCTGCTTGCGGGTTTCCTGCGCGCGGCTTCGATTTCAATAGGACGAGATGGAGTGCTTGGCCGTACCGTGCGTGGTTGTAGCCGTTCCATTCGGGTCACCGTTCCGTGGAAGATATTTTTAAGGGTTTTTGGAAATGGCGCGACGCCCGTCGCAGTGCTCGCAGTGCGTTGGCAGGAGCGAAACGAGAAACGATCGTGACATAATTATTTGTTTCGAGTTTTCGATGCAATTATGCCGGGTGTGCCGGGCTCATTAATAGTGTTGCTTTCTTTGTCCGTATCAAGCCCTTCATCACGCGATTTTATAAACATGTTTCAATTGTGGCAGAATTTCGTTCATTGACATTGTAACAGTTTTGCAACCAGAAGAAAAAATAATTCGTAAAAGGGTGCTATAATCAATTGCATGATCAATTTACATTGCTTTGTGGTTTGTAAACTGTTGCACAATGGCGAACAAATGATACTATTATTTATAGCAGTTTTGGAAGTGTTCGTCAGAAATTAAATTATACATTTTTATATGGTTAATTCCCGAATTTCTCTCACTTTCATTAGGTCTGTTGTTGAGTAAGCAGTTTTATGCGTGCTAGCTATACAAGACTTTTTTTAAGCCATTAAACTTTTATTGGCACTCTCAAATCATAGAACTCATTTTGTAAAATTCTTAATTTACATGTTTAAACTCTTTTCATTATTTTTAAAAATTTTCAATCAAGTGGTAAACAAAAACTACTAATCATAAGCTAGTCGGTCAAATCAGTGTTTACTCAAGTAACAGTGTAGCACAGGCTTTTATAAATGTAACAAAACATTAAACCCGTTTTCTCAATTAGTTATTTGATGGTTTTTATTATTCCTTTGCATCGAGCAAAAAAACTAAAAATTTTAATCATTTAAAGAAAAGTAGATAAATTGCAAATCCATTTTCATTCCTTTCTATAACATCCTTTGCGAAAGCCTTCCCATAAGTGCTTCTGCGTACATTAGCTTAGTTTCTCATCATCCTTTTTCCTGAAGCATTTCATATATATTTTCCGATGCCCACGGTAACATGCAACACGGTTACAAGAATGATAATTAATGATATCATGTATAATTAATACGCTTCGGATTTATTTACTCTCTCATTACAAACCTTCCGGTTCGGTCACTGTCGGTCGCCCGCAATGGCTCAATCGCGTTGATGAACGCCTCAAGTCAACCCCGCCCATGGGTTTCATGAAATGAAAAAAAGCCGGCCCTCTTCGCCTTTACAAACGGCAAACAGAGCCCGAAACCCGTACTAATAAACTGACAACTCGCAAACTCGCCCACGAAATCGTTGTGCGGTATGCCGCGGGCCACGAGCAGATAGTGCCAGCGTTCGCTCGCTGGCTGATGTCATTATTAATGAAAGCGACCGTAAGACATTGCCTGAGGGGGGAGGGGGTAAGGCACACGCAAACTTTAAACTCATCATGCTGCCCTATAGCCGAAATGTGCTCTAGTTTTCAACCAATCCAGACCAACTTCTGGGGGTGGAGATTACCAGATCGGTTTCTCGGTTCTGGTGGTTATTTTTAAAGGATTGCTTAATTAATAGGACAACGAGAAATGGAGAGCTTTGGGGAAGGGTGTGCAGTGCCGTTAGCGGTTGGTAGCATTCACGCACAAGTAGGCAAACAGAAGGGTCGTTCATGTTGAGTCGTTTTGTCGTGACGGAGGAAACAATCCGAATCAGTTGCTGGTTGTACAATAAATATTGATACAAATCGGGGCGTTTTGAACTGATCTGCAGTGGAGTAGAAACGGTGAGCCACCTTCAAACGATTTTGTTTCTTTGCTTTTTGATAGATGTTTGCCTTTGTAGAATATAGTACTACTAAAGATTAATATTGAATGCGCATTGGAAATTGTAACAGAGTAGTGCGCATTTAAAGCATGAAACAGTAGAAAGCTTGAGTGAGTAAGAGACAAAGCAGCTTTTAAAGATGATCTTGGACTTTATCCGATAATGCAAATAGAATCAAATCGACTTTTTTACTTAATCAGCATATTAGCTCTTTAAACAAGAGTGATTCTAACAAGCTACTACTCCTACTTCTAACATCCTCACATACTTAAAAGACATCCCCAGAAAATGAATAATTCAAGAGATCTCGCATATCTCATCAGTTCACCGTCTCAAATTCCAGCGAATGCCATCGATCAGTATCGCTACCGAACCCCCTTTCAAGCTCGGCTATTCTCGCCCGAGAAATGATTCCTCAATCATGGCTTAAAACCATAATCCGACAGCAGCGCACTGCATCGATCTTTCCCGTCCGTTCGCGCGGGATGTGGGTCACGCCAATTGCATGCAGCAAAGATACCCTCCAGTCCAGCTTATCACTTGAACTGGACCATCGCTTGCTCCAGCGTCCATGGAGGGATGCATTTTTTGTGCTGTCCCTAGAATGGAATGAATAGACACCCAAAACACTTAAACACTGCTGCGGGACCTTAAGAACGGACGGCGTCGGATTACGTTGATGAATGGTTTATTCCCATTATCCATTTTCGAGCGTGCAGAGTGGATTTTGTTTCTGTTGCCAGTGTTTGACTGGAGGTGGCCGTGTTTTTGCCTTCCCGCACCGATCGTTCGCCGAGACACACGCACTTGGCAAACAGGAGCAAAAAAACAGCAGATGCGAAGAATTGAAATTCCACTCCGAATCAGTCCATTCGGGGCTTAAGACCACGGACGAGCATCGACGAGTGACCACGCACGGGACGGGACGCACGCGCTCGAAAGACCACCAAAGCGAAAGACCATCCTAAAAGCTTCAATCCATCTCCGCTGCGAGGGTTCGCTGGAGTGGCGCGAACGATGGGGTCGCTCACTGCCGATTCGCCGTCGACCGCAGATGGAGGAAAAACATGCCGGCACTGAGCAACTACTCAGCTCCGTCTAATAACCGGTGATGGATTATGGATAATCTCCCGTCGGCATCAGGCGCACGTTTTCTATTTTGCTAAAAACCGATAAGCTCTGCGCCGCACACGTCCCAGTCGTCATCGGGCGTAGCGTGGCGCCGGCGAAACAATCGAACCGAGCTAGTAGAACGAACTCGGGAGTCGAAAAGGGGAGGGAGGGGGGGGCGTATCGATACATCCACTCGCAGTGGCATCAGCAGCAGCGGTAGGAGCAACCTGCAACCGGAAAGATTTTTCACCCCGACTAGATCCATCCAATTCCTTCCGACTTGTTTTCGGTGCTACGAGTAAGTTCGACGAAACCGTGAACCGCACACCAGACCGAGCTGAAAAGCGGGGAAACCCCGCACTGACACACCAACCGGAATGCTTCACGAGCGAGAAGATAAATGGACGCGCCGGTGCGGTGCGCTTCACTAGATAAAGAGATAGATTACAAGTCACCAGGTACCTGGTGCAAAATCCGCCAAAACTGGTCACCGAACATTTTCCTTTTGCCTTCGCAGCACTCCGTTGGAGATGTTTGTCCATTTTTCGCTTTCTTTCCTGCCCACTTCCAATTTTTTTCTCTAGCATGTGTTAAAGCGTGTTTCACACAGTCGTAGACGATTTTTCACTCATTCGTTTTCGAATCGATCGGGCTGAATCGTCCTCGAACAACTGGAACACGAGACGCTGTGCGATGCGATGTCTTCGATGTGGTCCCATATTTTAATCACATACTGTAAAATTCAACTTCTTTGACGTGCGGAATGTGGCTAGTATCGCGACCAAAGACATGTACCGAAGAAACTTGAAATGCTCTATTGAAGGAAGCTGAGAGGCTCGCTGGTTAAAAATTCAATTACCAACCGCATGGGCTGGAACTGGATTGGAAGAAGAAGCCACCCAAGGTTGCACTGGATCATATGATTTTTGAAGCCAGAGAAGGCCCAGAACATCATCGAAACACAAGTCGGGGAGAAACCTATGGTGCTCTCGCAGCTCCGGATGCATCTCGAAAGCTGGACCGGAAAACCACAGTATCGTTTCGGTGGAAGTGAAAGTTCAACCAACCTAGTACCACTCAGAACACCCCGTTCCTGTGGGTGGTGGAAGGTAAAGCATGCAGGCGAAGAGATAGAGTATCAATTTCAATCATTACGCTCGACCGAACGGTACCGTGCGCTTGCACGAACCCTACGGCCGATGTGACGTTTGCCGACTCGAGCGATATTCGACCACTGCCCATCGCCCTTGAGGACAGCACGGCACACAAAATTTGATTCCAATTTTCGAATTCTTGGTGGTTGCATTGCTGCGGTGGCGAGCATGGCCAGTCGGTCCGATAGCGGTGCTGGTAAACAGATTGGAAGCTTAATTAAATTAGGAAAACGTGTAAACGAACGTTGGTAGTGCTGTTTGTTCCTTTTTTGTAGCGAGTGTACTATGCTGCCGCTGTGTAAATTTGCATTCTTCAGGCGGAAGAAACTTAAGCGAAAATACAATTTAGCCTGTTACTGAACGACTGACCGAAAATATGTGTTTATATGATCGGTTTTGGTGCCAAATTAATTTTAAATTTTAAATTAAAAAAAATGATTGCACCTGTCAGTGGGCTTTGTTGAAACCAGTCGGTCAGGTGAGACCGTTGGTAGGCCCGTCATTGTATCGAATCCCATCCCGCTCACTGCCTTTTCTGAGAAATTTAAAAAAACAACCCTGATCATTTAAACAAATTAGAAACATTTATTTTTTTATTTTCAATTATAAGAGCCACTATTAATCTGTCACTCTTGGAATTCTCAGCAAAGGCAGATCAGTCAGATAGTCAGTCATAAGCGGTTGTAATGGAACTTATAATCCCACACCCTGTTTATTACGTCCACTTGTTTTCTCATAAGTCATGTCACGAGCTGTGATCGATTTTTTTGTTATAGGGGTCTATGATTAGCTAAGCCAGTTTGTTTTGTATGTGTTTTGACGTTTCTCGGCTAAAATGCTGCAAGTTTTCTATACAAAATCACAGGTAAAACTAGCGTGCCAGCGTGAAAAGCATTGGATTTTTTTTTCGAGCAAAAATCTAAAATTTAGTTTCGATCAGATGTCAAAAATAGCCAAAATAACCCATTTTTCGAGCTTCTTTGGCAAGGTGGGTTCGTATTAAACGTGAGGTTAGAATGCACATGAAAATGATCTTGACTAATGAAAGGATCTACAATTTGCAGTTATTTTAATACACATGGTAAATTATCCATTAATTTGCTTGTTTAACTATCTTTTGCTGCGTTACAAATTCCTTCTTCTTCATTTTCCTCTGACTGTCAAAAATTTGGTGTAAGTATTGAAGCATGAATGGATGAAGAATTGTTTATGTTTTTCCGTAATTATTGAGGTCCAGGTTGTAAGACATGGTTTCCTGCTAGTTAAAGTGATTTAATACGTACTTGTAAAGTGCACATCATAATGATTCCCTTGATTTTGCTTTCTGGGGAATAAGAGCAAGAGGGAGATAAGTTGGTTCAGCAGCGCTATCGACAGCCGCTTAGGGAAAATAGAAACGTGTTTGATCTGCCGATACAACGGTAATCATTACAGATTACTTATTTACCAAAACAAAAGTGAATAAGTTAACTAGCACTAAGACACTTTAACTAGCAGGAGCACTTACCTTCAACTTGGCAAGATAATAAACAAATATCACGTAGTTAGTGTAAATATTGAAGCATGAATGGATGAAGAACTGTTTGACAGACAGAGAAAAAAGCAGAAGTATGACTTTTTAAAAATCGAAAGATAGTAAGATGTACATATTTAACGGATAATTATACATACTTTCGACTGAAGAATCCCGGAATAATTTATAAGGAGGTACTGCTGTGTAAAATCTGTGTAATTCTTCAATCTAGGACCATATACCACAATAATCTGTCAAATGAAAAATATGGTTGTCTCTGGGAGACCGTACCTGTTTTCCATTCACTGCTTCCAACTGCTCGAGTGTTTGACAGACGCAAGCTAAAATTTTCTGATTTTTTATCTTTGGCCATCATAGACCCTATAAATAGAAAACTTAAAAATCCAGCAAAAGTTGGCAGCTCACACCCTAAACAAAATGTAGCCTGATGTCCTTTTCTTTTTCATTGTACAATGATGAAAATGAATAAGATTAATTAAATTAAATCATACAACTATCTTTAACCTTCCCACACGAATATATCTTACAAGATTTTTTGGCAAAGGACATTAAAGATGGTATATTGAGATAGTTTAACCAAACTACATGCACAACTTTCAAGTAGCACGGGTACATTGAAACACCGAAAGGCTGTCGAATGTATCCCTCACTGTTATCTTGTACTACAACCCTTGGGCCACTAATTAAAGTTAACCCTACTTTCCTTCAGCTTTGCCTGACACTCTTACTATTAACCTACACGATGATATGAGCAGCACCGTTTCCCCATCATCATTACCGCTACGGTACAACGCCTCACTGCCGTAGAGAAACAAATTGGTGTTGGAAGGCAAGGACCCTTCATTCGACGCTGCTTCATTCTAGTTGCTACGGCTCGTGCAATTTGCCCCTTTGCCTCCACGCCAATCTCCGCTGTGGCAACCGAATTGCTGCAACTACAATGTGCTACTCCCATCGGGACTTTACGGGGAGGTGCCCGGATCCGGCCAGGCCTACGGGATGCTGCAATCACCGGGCAGGTGAAAACAGAGAGGGAGAGAGAGAGAGAGAGAGAGAGAATGCAAGAGACAACATAAAAATTAATTAAGTGTGTAATGCCCGGAAAGCCACAATCGCATGTTAGCATTTGCATGAATATTTATAAAATTTAATTTTTGATTGGCACTGTGGCAGCCGGTCGACCACTAGGGCTGAGGGACGGTTTGCTGCTTGTTGGGTTGAATGCGAATGTAGTAAAAGGATGTTTCATCCAGCACCCAAGCTCGTGGTCGGTGGTGGAAACGGATGCGCAGCGGGACAACTTTTCTCGCTTTGCAGACGAACACACACACACACACAAATACACACACACGCCTGGGAGCATAACTGCCCGAGAGATTTCATAATCGATTTTCGCTACGTGTCCGACGAGTTCGTGTCCGTTCTTACACAGTGCCGAGCGGATGTCTCCAGCCATTGCGCGAAGCCTCCCGGGAGAGAGAGAAAAACGGAAGGGTGGAAGGTTTTCCCACCTCATACTGCACATTTTCATTCGCCCACAGTCGACTGGCGGGATGCAGCGTTGATGGAAAGGGGCTGCCCATAAACTTGCACTATGTTTGCGGTACGGGTCGAGCGTGGCAATCCACAGTGCAGCATGCGTGTGTGCAGAGACGCTTAAGAGTTTCCATAGAAATGTAAGAGGACAACCGGGCTCACCCCGCTAAAGCGAAATGAAAAGGGAACAGTGGAAAAAATCCCGAGAAAAAGAAATACTTACCTCACAAATGAAAACCCATTTCACATGGTGCGAGTGGGAAGGGGTTGCGAAGAGGATGAGAAGGGTGATGACGGGGGTATACGACTAATTGAAGTGAACTATCCAACCCGCACTCTCATCATCGCTCGGCACACAAAAGCGACGTTAAGGGATGTGTCGTGTGCATCGGGCAGCTAGTAATCCGGTCCGCTACGATCCGGCGGGAAACGGTTTGGGAAATGAAGTGACTGTGAAAATAACATTCACTGCTGCAATCAAGTGACTTGATTAGTCATTTGGCTCTTGTCTGGCCCGGCTGGCCAATCCGTGCCGTTAGGGTCGGGAGTAAGCGACCGAGAAAACGACACTGTCACTGCGTTAGTTGTCGTCACTGCTGGCTAAATTGCTGTCGGGTGTAGCTGATGCAGCTCATAACTGAACAGTGGATTTATAACGTTCCACTTTTAATGAATTCGTTTTGAGCGAATCATATCACATGAAGGTAGGAGGATTAAACACGAGGCTAAAAATAAAGCATGTTTGAAAACGTAGAACGAGTCTCAGCAAAGAAGTTAAATCGGTTCGAGCACGGCTTGCAGCAAGTGCGCAAAAATGGGTATTTATTCAAGTTTTTCAAAGAGAAACAGGAAAATTTTGAAATTAATTAAGCAAACCACAAATATGTGCTCATTCATCTCTCCTTGCGCTCTAAACTCTCCGTAAACCGATCGATACTCGCGGCCACTGCCATGCAATAAATATCGCAAGGAACGAAGGAAATCGATAATTAAGAACGTTAATTATGCTCCATTAACGCAATCATTACACGGCGATACATCGCACCGGAAGACATACGGCCATGGGTAAAGGATGTAAGAGTGTGTCCCGCGCACTTCCTGCGTACTAAACAGCGTGTCCACTAGGCGCTAGGCGCTAGGCATTCGCAACCAACCCGACCATTCATTACAAAGCTACGGGAACGTTGAACGGACTGCCAGAAATTAAACGACTAATGGTGCGAACAATGAGCCCGGGGAAAAATATAGACAGCTAAGCTAATGGAAAAAAGCACACAGAACATAATTTCCATTTCATTGCGTGCTGGTGGTAAAAGGTTGAAAAGTTCATGCTGAAAATGGACCGAGTGCCACCAAGCGAAATTGTGTTTTGCAAATGGGTTCGGGGAAAAATGAATTCGACATGCTGTAAATGGAACCATTTTAACAAAGCTTAATTGAGGTTCAAATTCTGTTTAAAACTTTCTTTCAACTATGTTTTTTTCATTCACTGGTTAATATTTGAGCATGCAAGAGTTTCATTGCTACATTTCATTACTGAATTTATAGGAAAATCAATATTTTGGGCTCTCACTAACTAAGCAACTAAAGTGAAATCATAAATCGGTTATTAGTAAGGCTGAAAGGCACCATCTTATCCTTTTTTACTAACATGGCATATTCTTCTTACACCTTACAAAATATTGCTCTTTCTTACCAGACTTTGAAGACAGAAAATGGCTGGAATGGAATTTGCTCTAATTATCATTCAGTCAATTATTTTGTCTTTTTTAGCTTTGATTTCAATCTTCTCCAAGCAATACATTCTGGCCGTTATTAGCGAAAACAAAATCCTCCAACTCTAACTGTTTTTAAAAACGAGACTCGGGCTCTTACATTTGGTATCACATACTAACGTTTAGTTAGCGTGAAACCTTGTTTCAATAACCTTTTTCAACAACCTTCACAAAAACGTAGTGTAATATTTTTCCTTAGCATATTTAAAGATTTATAGATTTTGCATTTTACTTCATTACAATTGTCCACTTCTTTCAGAATAGTAAAACATCCAACGGTTCATTTTCGAAATCTGAAACATTACTATGCTGCATGTAAAACAGCCCATAAGGTTAGCTTACACCCAAGCTTGCATTAATGTTACCCTGTTAAGCACACTTTTTCTCGATTCTCACCGCTACCGCCAAGCTCTTTAGTTGCTTTTAATCCACCGAACTCATCAAACAGCCCCTCTACAAAGGAACGGAATCATGTCCCGAGTGTGTTTCTGTATTTACCCAATTTTATGGCCATTTACACTGAGCCATCCAGTGCGCTAGCCCTCCATCAAATGCGCTCGTTGCCCATAAAAAAGAGTAACAAGTGCCCGGAAGCTGTTCCCAGTATGGCAGCGCGGGCGGGCGCACTAAAGTTTAACGTCACTTATGCGTACGTTAATACCACCCCGCGACCCGACGCACAGCAAAATGGCCCATCGAACCATCGCAAACAGTGCGTTTGCGTGCGCGAAAATAGAAAAAAAAAAGAACGATTCACAATTTTGAGCTAGCTCCCCGAGCCGTTTGATGAACTCTCGATCGTAAACTCGCCATGAAGCGCCCGTGTCGTTAAACGTCGTGCGGCCACGAGACGTTTGCCAAAAGCTGCAATCTGCCGCACAGTGCGCCAGAAAGAATGGTCCAAAATTTGAGCAGAGCAAACCAACCTTTCAATTAACGCGCGCACGCGAGCATATTTCGTGCCGTTTACGATCTCCTACCCACATCCATCCCAGGAGGTAAATCAGTTTTTATGTGCATTATCGTATGTGATCCTATCGCCACCGCAACAAGCCCAGCGGTGGCAACGTTTGATAGAATGGGGGAAGGGGAAGAGGTAGGGGGAGGGGTGCGCATCGTAACCGTAACTCGAGCCCGGGGGATTCATTCCATCTCAGACGGTGGCCGTAAGATCGCGATACTGAGCGACACAAAGGACACTGGTGCCGGTCGCTATGCTCGTCCCCGTATGACAACACCCAAAAGGAACGTACGAAAACGGCTCTTCTAATACCCAATTAGGTTTGATTAGAGCGTGAGTACCAATTTCTTGTATCGTGCTGGATGCAACATCAGCTCCAAGTACCTCATTTCAAACCGCCAGAATGATCGTCCTGTCCGGCGCACTAAAAATGGACATCCCGACAATTCAATTGGAAATCAACCATCCGTACCAACCGGGATGAAGGAGAGGAGAGAAAAGGGGGAAAGGGGGATATAGAGGGGTTCTGGTAAGGGTCAAGCGGCTACAAACATGGGGCCGTAGCACTGAATTTCAATTAGAAAACATGCACTTGTCGCACTGCCCCGGAGCGAGCGCACCGGAGTGGGATGAAAGGGATTTATGAAAATTAATTTAAAATTGTGTACCATCAAGCACGGGATCGATACATGCCTACACCCAGTCGTCCGTTTGCTGCAGTGTGCGCTTGAAATTACAGCTCGCCTCGAACGAGCCCGGTCGCAGCAACGTTCTGGATCGCTTTCCGATTAGCCAAGCTTGCAAGAATGACTCGCAGTGCCCGTATCGTTCACCCCCCGGATTCGATCAAGTCGAGCGAATGATGCAGCAGCTGCACTGCTGTTGCAACCGACGCGCATTACATTCCACCATGTGAGGGATGTGGTTGTTTTGAAGCGTACTCCAAAATATGTGCCCTCGGCTCCGGTCCGTGACCCCGACCGGCAAGACAAGGCTCCGGTCCGGCGCGTACTGACGTTGGCGCTGGGGCCGGTGGGCTAGAGTTTGAGAACAGCCCTCCACAACACCCTTCCTGCCATGTCTAACCTCCTCCTAAACCTAAAACAATAGCGCTTGTGGTGATCCCTTACGGTCATTGCTTTTACCCGCACACGACACACGTCATCCCGCTGCACAGCCGGGCGCTTGTGTGCAGTACGGCAGTGAATACTTTCGCAAAAACCCTTCCGAAACGATTGCCAGGAGCTGCAGTTGCCATGGCGCTGCAGGAGGCTTACTCCGTTCGAAAAGCGCGTTAGAAAACATTCGTCCCCGAACCGGTCGGATGGGGAAAGTTATTTAGTAAATTTCCACCCAAAGCTTCCCATTCATCGGAAGGCGGGGAATCGAATTATCTCGGATTTGAGCGGATTTTTGAAAATTAACATTATCTTCTGCCGCACCGGTGTGCGAGGACAGCGGCAAGAAAGCCACATTTTCGGCGAATCGTTCTCATCGGGGCAAAAGCCCCCCGGCACCAAACGATGCATATAATCGATTTAATCCCATCAATAATGCATTAAACCATTTGCAATCTGATCAATTATGTAGTTTTCCTTCTTCCCGTTGGTTTGCACCCGTCCCGGCCCGGACTGTTCACTTGTCTTTCATTAGCTTAGTCTGATTGCGCGTTGCTGCGTGTGGATGCGAAAGTTCATTAGTAGAAAAGGTTTAAAGTTGATTGAGTTCTCCGAGTAGTTAAAGTGGAGGGGGTTAAAGAGCATCGGAGCACGTTCTGAGAATGAAGGCCACGGTCGGGGGAAAACGGGAGGCTTTGTAAAGTAATAACAAACCAGCAATATTGTATCCCTTAGTCCCGCATTCAGCAGAAGGCACGTAAATCCGGTTTTACAAGGAAAATGACTCGTTTTGACGATTTCCTCAGAATTTTGAGATTGCGGAATATAATGCTTTTGCTTTTCAGGGGAAATATACGCACAAACAGCGCTATTCTAGAAAACTGTTCACCCGGTTGCACAATTAAATTCAATCGTTACCCATTCACTCACAATACCCCCGGTCGGAGCCCACAGGCACAGACACGCGGCACACTCAATGCAAATAATCATTAAAATGTGTATTAAATAAATTACCTGCTTCAACCATTAATAATTTACACGCGTCAACAACAATGACATTGCCACGATGATTGGGATAGTTCGGGGAAGAGGGCCGGTGCAGGAAAATTCATGACTTTGCGAGGCGAAAAGCGTTCAATTCCCTATTTAATGTGACGATTGGAGTGGTACGGTGGAGAAAACTGTACCTCTGTGCCTGCGTCAAAACATGCATCATTCGCACTTTTTTTCTTCAAACAAAGCCTCCCGTCAAGCATGAGCATGGCACCGGTTTTGATGTGCAGCTGAAGAGCGCAACAGGTGTGTGTGTGTGGGAAAATTAACACAATTTAAATAATGTTGCCGATCGATTGTTTGCGAAACAACGAGCGCATTAGAGCTACATCATTGACCTGAAGCAGCTCAATGTGTGTTTGTGGAATAGGTTTAATAAATGTAGTATTACAATATTCAATTACTGATACAATCGGCACTCCGTTCCAATGAATGGGACTCACATGACATTGGATGCACTTATACTGTTTACCCGTATGGTATCACGTTATTTCACATAGATCATATAGATAGGTCTCATGCGATGGATGAGCAACGTACCCGAAACCAAAACCGCCTAAGAAAAGACTCATCAGCGCTTTCATTATTTGTAAAGTCACATTACTTTATTTAATCAGACACAATACGATCTTAAACGATATACACCAGTGCGTTCATAGAAGAACGTTGTAGCAAATTCAGTTCCATACATTTTTTTTTCTCCAGGCATTGCATGCTATTGCAATGTGTTTCTTTCACCTTCGATGTTAATGGACTTTCTGTCTTTCCTCCTCTCCGATCGATGGAGTGTACCAACTTTCTTACACACAATAAATAACCTCTACGGATGTTGTGCGAGGACTAGTTTATCCCTTGGCGCCACCGGCTTTTTTCTATAAATACAAGCAAAAGCAAAAAGCATTCGATAAGGTACTGGCAGTACACAACCTAAGCAACCCAAGACCACTTACCGCTGGCGGAAGCACCTGAACGTTCGAGGTGGTGCAGAGCGTTTCCGGATGGAGTCCACCGCGCAGGAAGCAGACGCAATCGTTCGTCGTCTCCGTGCGGGAAAGCTGATCGGCCAGCACGGCGGCCACGATCGAGATGAACTGCTTCTTGTCCTTGGGCGTCTTCTGCTGCGAGTAGTTCTGCAGCACGAAGAAGTTGCCGCCCGACCGCTCAACGGCGGCCACCGCAACCACATCGTCGTACTTGAGCGCCTTCTTCATCTCGGCCGAACCCAGGGTGCGCTTCTTGTCGTTCATGTGGTACACGACGCGCTCGTTAAAGCCTTAAAATGAGACATCAGGAGCGGTTAGTTGGTGGACGCGGTGAGAGTGTAGCGGTGTGGCTTCTTAAAGTTTCCACTTACCAACAATCGATTTGACCTTGGACTGATCCTTGGTGTTCGTGAGTCCGACGCTCTTCAGCGGTGCGACCATGTTGAACAGGATGCCACGCGCCTTCACGTTCGCCATTGCCAGAGCGACGTTCAATGCACTTCCCTGTGGTTCAAAGTACAAGATGGCAGTAAAGGTGAGAGATGAGTAAAGGTGTCACAAGTACGGAGCGGTTCTTCACTTACCGGTTGAACGATATCGAGCGATTCCGAGCGGATCATCAGCACCGACTTGCTGGCGGACGCACGGAACGGATAGGTGAAGGCACGACGCAGCGCGTACACCTCGGTCGTGGCGCCCAGATTCTCGCGCGACTGTTCGCCCATCTTCTGCGCCAGCTGCAGGAACGCGTCCACCGACTCGATGCCCGTCACCAGCCCGCGGCATTGCTTCGGTCCACTGCTCACATCGGCCTGGCCCAGCTTGCCCGTGTAGTCCAGCTTGCCGCCGTTCGAGAACAGGCTCGTGTACTTGTCCGTCTTGCTGTAGCCGATCACGGCAATGTTGACATCGCTGATGCCGGTCGCCTTCAGCTCCTTGCGCACATCGTTGATCGTGGACTGCACCAGCTCGCCGAGCAGCGTGCCAAGTGCCGTGTCGACCACCAGCACCACATCCGCCTTCTTCTGCGGAGCCTTCACCGTGTACCAGTCCGCTACATCGACCGAGCGGCCCTCGCCCGTCGTACACTTCTCGCACTGGCTGGGCATAACGGTCGGGATGCCGTACAGCGTGCAGGCCGACACGTACAGCCGGGCAATACCACAAGCCGCCTCGTCCGCCTTGTCACCCGCTTCGTGAGCCGCATGGTTGCAGGCTTCCTTGTAGCCGGTCTGGTCGCGCAGGTACGAGCACAGCTTCAGGGACGACTCCGAGCCGAAGAACTTGGAGCAGGTCGGGTTGGAGTGAGCGTGCGCATCATGACCGTGGTCAGCGACGGCAGCGCACGCCTGGCTGGTCTTGTAGCTGTTTGCAAAGTCGGTCGACGCCTCCGTGATCTTGCCGGTCGGTAGCGTCAGATCGTCGTACGGCTCGTAGTTGCCGTTGCCGAGGAGACCGCGCAGCCGTCCAAAGTAGAACCCGGACACGAAGAAGTGACAGATTTTCAGATCGGTCGTACACATGACCTGCGCACCGTACTTGGTACCGACCGTCACCGTGTAGTACTTGCGGAACACGTACACGTCCTTCTGGTGGATGGGCAGATCCGTCTCCTTGCCGTTGTACTTCACCACGGCCTTGCTGTTGAGCTCGACCGTCGAATCCTTGTCCACGAGCGTCACCGACTTCAGCCGGCCACCGTCCATGTCCGCAACGATGCTGAAGTTTCCATCGACCAGATCGCCAGCCAACAGGTACGAGCAGCTGCCCGGGAACGTGAAGTGCTTGTCGTCGAACGTGAAGAAGTGTCCACCGTCGCCGAGCTGTCCGTGCATGTGGAACAGCGGGACGCGCGCGAACGGATTGAACGCGTACAGGCGCAGCTGGTGCAGGAAGTCCCGCACCGAGTAGAACTTCTCGTTGCGCACAAAGTTCCAGGGACTGAACTGAATGCTCGATACGTACGGCAGGAACTTGAAGGTGAAGAACGCGGTGAAGCTGTCGCTGCCGAACGTCGGCTCGGATAGCTGCACGTTCACGCCCGCGATCAGGCGCTCCACTGCCTGGCTCACCACCTTCACGAAGCTGACGAACAGTGCCTTCAGCTCCTCCACATCGTTGACCGGTGCGTTTTCCAGCTTCTTCGTGATGTACTTGTTGATTGCGGTCGTGAACTCGGTCACTTCCGGCATCGGGTAGACGGCTTCCACGAGCGACAGCAGCTCCTTCAGCAGCTGGTAGGCGTAGCGATCGGCTCCATCGAAGTACTCCTTGAACGTCTCCTTCACCGCCTTGAACTCGTCGAACGTGTCGAAGTAGTCCTGCACCAGCTTGTACAGATCCTTGAGCTCCTTCTCCAGTACTTGCACAGCCTTGCTGAACGTTTGTGCGAACGTGCGGAACAGCTCCGACAGGTTGGTGGCAATCTTGTTAAAGTCCTCCTCGAACACCTTCAGCGCCTTGACGGTGCGCTCGAACACGGCCACCACCAGCTTCACCGTTTCCTCGTAGATGTTAAAGAAGATGGCCTCCACCTTGGTGGACAGCTCCTTGAGCGCGGGCAGCACCTTCGTATTGAACGTTTCCATCAGCTGCGCGACGATGTCGTTCACGATGGCCGACGCCTTGCGGAAGCTCTCGACGTACACCTGCGACAGCTGGCCGAAAATTTCGCTCACCTGCTGGAAGATCTTGGTGGCAGCGTTCACGAACTCTGCCAGTGCCGGATCGCTCATGATGTCCTCCTGCAGCTTCTGCAGCTGCTTGGTGTAGCTTTCCTGGAACTTGCTGAAATCGGGCAGCGCCTTTCCGACGTTCGACGCGAGATTGTTCAGATCCTCAGCCAGCTTGGTGTAGCGTTGATTCACCTCGGCGCGTGCCGCCTCAAAGTCGACGTTCAGTTGATTTCGAAGCGACGCGAAGAAGGCCTTCGCATTGGCCTCGTCCACCTTGTACTCGGTCGACAGGAAGTGGCTAGCGTCCAGCGTTACCTTGGCGTTCAGCAGAGGCTTACCCTCACCGACCACCCGCAGCTCCATCGCCTTGTCCACACCGAACTTACCATCAGCGCTGAAGAACTGGTCCTGCTTGAACGTGAACTTAGCGGACGACAGTCCGTTCATTTGCGTCTCGAACACAACCGGCCGGTTGGGCACGAACTTGAAGGTTGATGTCAGATCACCGCGGTACTTCTTGGCATCGTACGTACCGTGCGCACGCACAAAGTCCTCTCCGAAGCGGGTCAGCAGGAAGTCAAACGACTCGGGACTGCCGAAGAAATACGTGCCGAACGTGTAACCCTCGAAGGGCAGAGTGAGCGAACCGGCAGCACTGGTCTGGCGAGTGGCAAGCGACAGGGCCGAATGACCGCTGAAGCCAAAGTTCAGACCCAAACCCTTGCTCGACACGCTGGCCTCAGACGAGATGTTGAAGCCCTTGTACGATTGGTCGCTGTTGACGTACCGCACCTTGGCCACGATCTTGTCGCCCGCCTTTTTGAACACATCGAACTCGACCGAACCGTCAGCCGTCTGCTTCTCACCATCGAGCGTACCCTTGGCCCGGATGGCCAGAGCCTTGATCGTCGGATGCGAGAACGTTAGCGCACCGTCCGCACTGACACCGGAGGAGCCGAGCATCTTGGTCTCGCCACGCACCGCAAATGTTGCTTTGTTTTCCGGTTCATTCTTCTTGTCCAGGTAGAACGAAACGCTACCATCGAATGGTCCAAAACGGTCCTTCGGCAGGTTGAGTGCGCCCTCCACCGCAATGGTGCGCGTCGGCAGAATCAAGCTCGCTCCAGCCGAGGTCGGATGCACGTAGAACTGATACTGGTACTTTGGCTGGTTCTTCTCCTTCAGCTGCACGTCCGTCGTGTGGTCGAACTTCAGTCCGTTGGCGCTTGTCTTGGCCGACAGTCCAAACTCGTGCTCGTAGCCCATCTGGCGCACCTCCACCGATACCATCGCCTCGTGCTTGAACGAACCGGCCGCACGCTCCAGCTTCGAGAGCATCTCCAGCTTCGTGCATTTCTTCTTTTCGTCACACACGCTCGTCTTCACACGGAAGTCGTTCGGCTGGATGCGCGACTCGTGCTGCACGCTGAACTTGCCTACCGACGCGGTCAGCGAGGCGGACAGGCCTGACTCGGACAGCTTCTCGCGGATCAGCTTAAAGGTGGCGGTCTGCTGCTTGTCGTACAGCTTCACATTGCCCTGACCCTCGATAACGGTCGCCTTGCCCTGCTCCTTCACCGAGTAATCGGCGAAACCGCTCAGAATGTCCTTACCGCCCTCGGATGCCCGGAAGTTGACGCCCTTGCCGTTCGAGCCTGGCTTCGCGTTCACCTCCACCGAGAACTTGTTCGTGTTCAGCAGCGGCGCATCACCGTACAGCTTCACGTAGAACGTCTGGTAGCTGTCGAAGTTGGCCTCCACGTTCGCCTCCATGTCGAATTTGCCCAGGTTCTGCACCTTCGCATCCGCCTTGAACGCACTGTGTCCGAGCGACCGGTAGCTACCCGACACCTTCACCGTCTTGCCCGGGTAGGCGAGCGTGAAGTCGACTGATGGATTCGTTTCCGACAAGACCACTGCGTTCTCCACGCTAAACTTCTTGTCATCGGCGGCCAGCTGTAGCTTCGTGTTGTACGCACTGTCGCTGGACTTGGCATGCTTGAAGGTCAGATCCACGCTGCGCACGTTCTCGAACTCCGACTTCAGCGTGGCGTGTACCTGAATGTCATCCACCGACGGTACCTTAGCCGTGCCGGTAAATTCAAAGTTCTTGCCTGCTCCGTACGATACCTTCAACGCACCATTCGTTTGGAACGGTCCCGCTTCCTTCGCCTCGTACGTGTACGAACCTTCGGCCGCAATCGGGTCCACGTTCGGAAGGTTCAGATTGAGCTTACCGTTGCCACGGTTACAATTACCCTTTGCCTGTGTCGACACGGACGCGCTCTTTCCGTTGAAATCGACCGATCCACTGTAATCGAGCTCAAAGACACCGTCCTCCGTCTCCGGCTGCTGATACTTGCCGTTGGAAGAAACGCTCAGCTTGTACGACGGTGCACCCATATCCAGCTTCAACTCGTGCGATGCTGGCTTTCCATGTCCTCCCGCGTTATAGCCACCAACAACGCCAGCCGTAAAGTCCGCTCCATACTTGCCATTGAAGCGGTACTTTGCGTGATTGTCACAGTACTCATCGATAACCAAGCTCACTTCCGCCACTTGGGGAATCAGGTTGCCCGAAACCTTCAAGCTACCGGCCGCCGATTTGTATTTGCCCGCTGGGCCATGCTTCAGCGTCACATCCAGCTCCACATTCTGGCCGTCCAGGTCGGAGTACTTCACGTTATGCACCGCATCGAAGAACTTCGTCTTCACGTCCATATCCTTCAGCTCACCGGCCCATTCGACCGAGCGCTTCTTGCCGCCGGGCTGCTTGTCAAACACGCTGGCCGTCATCTTGCCCGACTTCTTCTCGTCCTTCGTCGCAACATCGCGGCTAAAGTCACCACCAAACTGGCGTCCGGTAGGGAGCAGCAGATTTACCTTGACGTTGAACTTTCCATCGACTGGTTTCGGGTTACCTTGGCTCTGCACGTTCAGTTCGTACTTCTCCGAGAACACTTCCAGCTTGTTCTTGCTATCGAGGTTGGTCTGTGTGACCTTGTTCTTGGTTTCGAAGCGTACCTTCTTGCTGTTGTCTTTTTCGAAGTCGTAGTAGAAATCAACCGCCACATCGTAAACCGGTGCTGTCACCTTGAACTTGCTGTCCAGCTTCACCTTGCGGTCCTGCTTCACGAACGTCACCAGTGCGAACAGCTCACCTTGACCCTTGGACGACTTAAGCTCACCGTTTCCATTGAAGAAATCCTTCACGACAAACTATTGAAAGAAGGAAAATATATGTTGGAGGTAATTTTATCAGAAACGGTCGAACGTAAACACCTACCGTGAATTTGCCGTTCGGATCCTGTCCACGTTCCAGTTTAAAGTCGTACGTAGCGAACTCTTCCTTATCCACCAGCACCTTGGCGTTGGAGAGGACGTTCGCGGCAGAGAACTGAACTGTCAAAGAAAGCCTACCAAAGATGTGGAGTGTGAGCATCACTGTCCATAATCAACGGCTACCATGCAAATAGTACTCACTTGTAAGGAGAAGCCTTCTCGACAGCAACGAGCGAACCTTCAAGGTTCAGCTCGCCATCCTGGGTCGTGAAGCGGTTCGTGACGGCACCGTTCAGCTCAAACTTGGTACCAGTGCTCGCAGTTAGCTTGTTGCTGAACCGGCTCTTGTTGGCCTCGACGATGCGCTTGGAGAAGAATTTGAAGAAGTGCTTGTTCAACGAACCTCCCACTTGCACGTCATAGTCCCCGGGCGTCTTCTCGTTGTACTTCGCGTCCACGTTAGCCGCAATCTTGTACTTGTCGTATCCGTACTCTCCGTCCAGGTAGAACTTGTTCTTGTTCGTCGCAAAGTCCAGGCGGATCAGTTGTTTCGGTAGCTGCAGCTTGTTATCCAGTTTCAGCGACTCCAGTCCTTGTGCTTCGGGCTTGAGTACGAACTCAGCGTACTGGCTCAGCTCGTACTTGTTCGACGGGTTGTTGAAATCCTTGCCGGCGGCGAACGAGAACAGGTTCTTGAACGAGTTGTCCGTGTACGCCACCTCGAGGTTCACCTTGAAGTTCTTGTTGGCATCGCTAGGTGTCTTCTTCTCCAGATCGAGCTTAATGTGCTTCAGATCAAAGTCCAGATGACCCACGACGTTGTTCTTCACCTCGCCTACGCTGACGTCCACGTTGGCATCGAAGCTACGCTCGCCGTTCGACACGACATGACCGTTGATGGTGGTCTTCGGTGCATACGGGCTGGTCCATTCGATATTCTCCAGGATATACTTGCGCTTGCCGCCATCCAAGCTCTCCACCACAATCTTTCCGGTAGTCTGTACAAACTTCGACACCTGCGCATCTCCGTTCGGCGAGCGGATGGTAAAGATTGGCACGTACTCATCGCGCCCACCAGACGCACCCTTCTGGAAACCGATCTTGGCCAGGTACTCTTCCACGCCGTTGTGTGCCTCCGCGTACAGCGCCACCTCCTTGTCGTTGTTGTTCACTCCCAGCTTGAAGTCGACGTTGCGGATCGGCGACTCGAGCGTTGCCTTCACGTACAGCTCACCGGCAGTCACACCTTCCAGGCGCAGGTTCGTCAAGCGCTTCGTCTGCGATCCGGGAGTGTCAAAGCTCAGCAGCAGCGTCAGATGCTGCTGGTTGGAGTTGTCAAACTTGCCCGAGAAGTGGAACTTGGGCTCCACCTCCAGGTACAGCTCGAACAGCTCCTCCTGGTCAACCTTGTGTGCGGCACACACCGTCACACCGATTACGCTGTACAGATTGTCGAAACATTCGGCAAACTTGGAACCGAAGTCTTGACGCTTAGCCGGCAGCGTAATCAGCTGATTGCCTCGTTCGCGCGTAATGATCACCTCGCGGAAGTTGACCGACACCAGCTCCTGCTTGCCCTGCAGCGAGTCGATCGTGAGATCGTAGGCCGTGGCATCGTGCAGTGCAAACTTGACCGCAGCACCACCGGACGAGTGACCCGACACGGCAACCTGCAATCCAGTCATCACGTTGAAAGCATCCACGCTCATCGTACCGGTCACCTCGAAGCTTCCGCTTGGCTGGAACTTCACGTTGAATTTGGCATTGCTGTAATCTTTCACCAGACTCTTGACGTCCAGCTCCAGGGCGGCATCGACACGCGCCACACCGGCACCCTGTGCGGACAGCTTCAGTGGCAGACCGAGAGCCGTTGTGTAAACCAGATCCGTGTCCAGGAACAAAGCGTGATATTCGAACGTACGCTCGAACTTCTTCGCACCCTCAATCATCTTGTCGAAACATTCGAGCGCCTTGTCCAGGAACTGTTCCGGATCGGTCGGTACGTTCTCACCCGAGCTCAGGAAGAACAGCTCCGAGCCGAACACCTTCATCGTGACGTCCAGATTGAAGTCCTGCAGGGCGTCATTGTTCATGTTGACGGTGCGTGCTAGCGCACGAATGTCCTCACGGATGCCGCGACGGAAGCGTTCCTTAGCCTTACCGGACAGCTTCTGGTACTGCTCGGCAATCAGATCGTAAGCCGCCTGCATATCCAA
Source organism: Anopheles epiroticus (assembly GCA_000349105.1). Taxonomy (NCBI): domain Eukaryota; kingdom Metazoa; phylum Arthropoda; class Insecta; order Diptera; family Culicidae; genus Anopheles; species Anopheles epiroticus. Next base: position 290,787 of record KB670414.1, read on the forward strand.
ACCGGAGAAGAATCCCTTCGGGCCAAAGTAATGTTCCACCAATCGTTCTAAGTTGTCCTGACGTCCCTCGAGCTCAAACACGTTCAAACCGTTGCCAAACAGCTCAGCGGTAAAGTTGAGTCCAACCGACTTCGGCAGGAAGCTCTTCTGCGAGTAGATCACGCTCGTTTCCGCACTCGCACCTACACCGAGCGATTCCACGGCGTACGAGAACTCTCGGTTGAACGAATAGCGACGCACATCGAACGGGAATTTGTTGGAGGTGCGGATTTTACCAAAATGCTGGCGGGCAGCATCACGCGTTGGATCGACCGATGCCCGCAGGCTGGCCAGATGCGACGTGATGAAGGAACCGACCTGGTACACCTTCTCTGCGTCCAGCAATGCCTTCAGCTCGTTCGCCACGTTAGCCGACGGACATTCGACCAGGGACAGATAAGCGTGGATACGAATTTCCGAGTCTTCGTTCGCGTCCTTCAGCGTGCTGAGGGCCGAGTTGACGATCTTCTTGTTGCAGGAAGCGGCGGGGAACGCTTGCAGGGCGGCCACGCGCACACGCGACGATGCCTCCGGACCGGCGCACTGAATAACCTTGTCCAGCAGAGGGGCGACCAGATTGTCGGAGTTGCGTACGCCCTTTAGCACGGCAACGATCACATCCTCCTGGGCGCGGGACGTCGTCTGACACTTGCCCAGCTTGGCGCCGAACTTGTTCGAGATTTCCTTTACGTCCGCCGACTGGCAGCCGTGCTTCTGGCAGTACTTGCTCACCAGCGAACCGACGCTCAGGTATGCTTCGCGAGGTGGGTTGCCGTCCAGCAGCTTGTTGACTGCCTTCAGCGCATCCTGCGTCATCGACTGCACGAGCGTGAGCGACACGAACGCAAGCTTCTGTTCCTGCGGGTCGGTAATTTCCTTGTTCTTGTACAGCTGCGTGATGGCCTCCACGGCATTTCCCGTTCCGACACGGAACAGCGAGTCCAGGTACACCTTACGAGCAAGCGATTTGTTCGGGTGCACACTGCCCGCCTTGACCTGGTTGTACAACGTCAACAGATCTTCCTTCTTGGAGTAGCGCATCAGCTGGATCAGCTCCACGAACAGGTTGGCCGTCTTCTTGCCCACATTGCCGTTCGTGTATGACTCAACGGTAGACTTCAGCTCCTGCTTGATGACGGCCAAGTTGCCGGCCGGCTGCTGGTCGGGATTCTCGAAGATGATCGTGCGCGGCTCGCCCGCTCCACCTAAGGCGGGAGCAGCGCCAGCCTTGTTGCCGGTCAGGGTCAGCTTCGTCGTTACCTTGGCCGTCACACCGACCTTTTCCTTCAGGTACGGCAGGTACTGGTACTCTTCCGTCAACTTGACGGCCGATAGCAGACCACCCTTGATCGTTTGCTGGTTGCTGTACGAGCTCTGGAGCAATGGCGTTGACTTAATGCCGGCCTTGCTGTTCACGATACGCGTCACAAAGCTGTTCGACAGGGACTCGCGGTACGCACAGTTACTGAGGTCACGCACCTTATCCACCACGGTAGCGTCACCAGACTGGTAGCTCGAGAAGGACGTTTGGCACACACCGAACACGTCCGTCTCGGTGCTCTTCTCCTGTGAGGACTGGAACAGCGAGATCAAACCGCGCTTCACGTTCAGTGAAAAGTCCGTATCGTCCGCCTCGGCACAGATCTCGGGCAGCAGCTCATCGTTCGACAGCGTAAACTGTACCGGCTTGGTGATGTACGCTCCAAACGCGGTCTTCTTGCCGTCCGGTGCATACGAAGTGAGCGAAACCACCTTCAACGTGTACTGGCAATTGTCGCCGGCGTACAGCTCCACCTTGCCATCGACCTTGACCGACGTCTGCTTGTTTTCCTTGTCCGACTGCTGCAGCTGCACGTAGCTGTCCACATCGTACTGATACACGGTACCAGGCTTGAAAGTGTACTTGCTAGATTTGTTTGCTGTAAGGGCGAGTAAAAGCAAGTTGTAAGTTTACCCACACAAACGGCGAATCAGTCTGCCAACGTGTCTTGCACCCGGCTCAATACTTACGCGCTGGACATCCCTTTTTGCATGATGCTGTAAGGAAAGCAAAGCATAGAGGCAAAAGATTAGTACTCGGAAACCACCCCGTATTGCATAATCTGTGCTGGCAGTGTGTTGACCTTTACGGCATGATAGTCTTCGACTACAGCTCTCGTAGCTGCTTCCTATCAGCTTTTATTTTCAAGTGACCTAAGATGTCAGAAGGGCATCTGCAACGGCGACGACTTCGATTATCGTGAAGCTGCAGCGCGCTCCAGTGTTGGCAAATGTTGATAAGGGAGAAGGTGTCTAAGCTCTAACACCAAACGCTACACATTGTACGGCGTGGAAGAATCGTTGGTCATGAACTTGACATTGATTGAGACTGTGAGCTTGTGAGACTCTGCCAACTAGGCATCTCTTATCAGTCATTCACCGTTCGAAAGGCATTGGCATCAATGCATCGGTGAGTTTCGAGGCGATAAATTTACACTTTCACAAATTGCCCTTTCTCTAAGCTCTCATCTAGACGTCTCCCAGATGTTCCACTTCCAGAACGTTCTGAGACTCTCAAAATGTTTGTTTCCACAACGAAATCAAAACATATCGATAGTCCGCTCTTCAATGGACCAAACTCGGCAAAAGGACCACCGAGATTTGTATGGTTCAGGAACGTAAAGTTACCTAAATATTTACATTACTAACACTACCGGCTCTATCGGAATGTCTTCATCTCAAAACATAGCTCTACACGAAATGCGTCATTATGCAGTCCGGCTCAGCCCAGATAGAAACAGTGATTTTTGTTCTGAAAGCAACAACCGAGTTATGACTTCTCGAATGCTCGATGTACCTTTGGCGGACAGTGGAGCTCCTCTGTCCAGACCGTATCGGCTTCTATTGCGACTTAACGGACGGTTGGAGGGAAATTCTCACGACTTCCGTGAGACGCTGGTTAAGCTAATTGAATTCATTGAAAAGTGTGAAAACAAAGGCCGGTGCGTTTGGGTACTGTACCGCTACCGCCGACCCCATTGTCAATCTTCATTAGGGGGCTATCTGGCGCTGGATCATCCCAAAATTCTATCTCGGGCTGAGATTCTGACCTACACGTTATACGATCTTGCTAATGGATAGAGCGGTCAAAGTGACGGCAATGTTTGAAATTCTCAGCGCCTAATGCTTGGTCGTAACATCAAAACATCACGTCCGCAGCTTCATCCGTTTAGCAGCACCCGGACTGAACGCTGATGATCGCCTACAACCAGGACGTCATCAAATTGCCTATTACAATTTATTGTCTAAATTATCTCAACTGGTTTATAGTTTTGCTCGCGTCGCAAGCCCTCTCTTCGGCTCACTGCTCAACCCTACTAATCGACACGCCTCAACGATCAGCCAACAGTGTGGCGAACCGTTCAACAACTTCTGCTGCTCACGGCTCAGTACACGCGTCATTAAAATTGTACGAAACATACCTGCGAAAACACTTTCGATCAGCACTAGCGACACCAGGAAGCTCCAGAGCAGCCTCCTTCCACCGCGGACCCACATCGTACCGATGTTTGTGCACTCGCACAGGCACTAAACCACACTTAGGCACACGCACTCCACAAGATATCCTCCACCAGAGGTTTCAGTTCAACATGGAATAAGAATCAGGGTCACTGTGTTGTCGCGGAAGCACCACTGTGTAACGGCCAGTCGTCACCAACTCGATCCCGGGCGAGCCTCAGGACGGGAATAACGGATCCCGGCCACGGTTTCCTACTTTTATAGAATTTCTACACACACACATACACACACAAATGCACATTCCTTCAGGTTCGCTGCGGATCGGGGGTACACATCAGCGAATGGTGCCGCTGATAAGGGAGTTTGGGTGCCGTTTTTGGCCCGATCGACCGCGGGATCGCGATCACCGAACAGACGCTGAACCACCACCAACACACCGGCAGCAAGCGATATCAATGTTTGTCACGTCCAGTTTGCTTGTCATTGTCTCTCTTTCTGTTGCCCATGATACACGAGTCGAGATGGGTGGTTATTCAATTGGTAGCTCTTCATGCAAGCGTACCGAGCGAATGCATTTACACATCCAGCGTGTGCAGGTGTTGGTGTGACCCATGGGTGCAATGTATGCACATGCATGTTTGATTGTTTGCACAGCGAGATTAAACGTTTTGGGGAAGGGCTAGCAGTCAACACGCTAGAAGACAAACAGATACCGTGCATTCACATTCAGCGCTCACGGGACAGGATCCTCCAGGTTTCATGCGATGCGGCGATGCGATAAGGTAAGCTTCCTTCCCTAGGTGCAAACGGGGAAGTTAACCTACCCGGACACGGATATGGCGATTACCCGATCGTAGCAGGCAATGGGAAACAATCGATCGATCGAGCGTAACAGCTCGTTGCTAGCGCGCGGCCGCGGCGAGGGCATTACGCTAAGTTGTGAAAATAATGCCCAGCTAAGCATTGGAGGATGACGAATCGGGGTGAGTTGAGTGGAGTTCAGAGCAAGGTCCGAAGTGTACGTTTGACCGGGATGGTGAGAACAAAGGCTGAGTAAGGGCGTTCCCTGGGGAGTAACTACGGTGTAGATAGAGGAAGATGATTAGCTGCGCTTTTTCCATATTTGTGTTTTTACTTAAGGGAAGCATGATGAAGCCAATTTAACAAGAAGTTAACCAGAGATGACGATGGACTATTTGTAACTCTTTTACGGTGAAATGAAGTATCGTACAAAACACTTCAATTAAAGGAAAGATTTTTTTTGCAATTAGAGATAACATTTAATTAATATTATACATCAGAAGGCAATAAAATAATTACATCAATTAGGGCTGGAAATATAAGACAGACAAAATCTTGCAAGTAGAAACCAATGATTAAAGTCGAGGCCATTTGAAAGGGAAAAGTAACTTAGTATCCCTCCCGGGGGCATTAAGTGTTCATTGAAAGAAGATGGATGTTTATTTTCGCACTCCATACGAACGTCTTAAGAACCTATGTCCGATCGTAATCGCTCAATCACTTAGCGCTCTTCGTGTTCGCCTTTCTGCTTCAAAATGTCGGTCAAAACAATTCAATGCAGCTGGGAGAACAAAACGACACCGGAAAGGAAACCAATCGTAGCTAGTTAATAGCACATAATTTTACACCAAGAAATGGTTTGTATCCTGCACGCTCTGCCCTCCACACGCTGCAGAATAGGAGAATCCATTTAAATTAATTACAATCCTAGGTTTTGCAGCACACGTCCTCGGGCACTGACAACCCGCTAGCGTCTGTAGCAGGATTAGCGCTAAAGGGCTTCCGGTTGCCATTCCGGTTGCAAGCGGGGTTGACCAAAGATTGAGTGATTGAAATTAAATCCCGTATTAAATTACAACCGATTCATTAATCAATCGCTACCGGCTTTGGAGTGGCTCCCACGGAGCGAACCATTTATTTTGCTCATCTAGCACAGGAAAAACGCTCTAGCCAAGCTTGTGTAAAGAAAGCAGTAGAGAAAAGCTTCCGTACAGTACCAGTAACCCACGGTTACCGGAAAAGCGCTTGGCAGCGGCTGTCCACTTGCTTGATTGATTGAGTGGAAAATCTCTGTAGCTGAAGTTTGATTTCCATAATGAGTGACTGCAATTTCCTTCCGTCGTCAAACCAGCGGCCCATCGAAGGGACGCAGTTTTTAATCTTCCTGATTGAATGGTTACTTCGTGCGCTTTGTCCCTCGTTCAGTCTTGTTTCCTTCTTAGCTTCCACACAAATCTTTCCGCTCGGTTTCCATCAGAGTGCTTCGACGTGTGGCCGCGATAAGAGCAGAACTCTATGGGTCGACACCATTTTAAGACGAGTCCACCATTAGTTTGGAGCTGATGAGAAGGGAACGACCGAGAAGGTGTGGTAGACTTGCTCAAACTCAGCGAGTCAGATAGACAGCGGTACGGTATTTGTTTGCATTCGGCCATCGGTCATTGCTCCTAACGCCTAACGAGCTTCGTGATGCTTTAGGCGAGGAAGGAGTTCTATTGATGTTGAATGTTAGCTTTATTTCTTAACTTAGTGTTGAATAATCCATGCAAACGTTTGAGATAGTCTATAGAAATTAACATTACCACAAAAACTAGATCCAAAAATGTCGAAGCGTCATGCTTACCACCCTTTCGATATAACATTTCCTCGAAATCAAAAGCAAATTTGGCATTTCGATAAAATGAAGCTATCAAATGTAGGTTGTGAATGAAGGAACGTTTCGCATCGTACATGGATCGTAAAAATAGCTTCAAACCACTTTCGTGGTAATTTCGCTCGCTCCATCAATCATCCAGCTTCAGTGTTCTTTTCCCAACCGCCCAGAAAGAAAAAGTAAACCCCCTCGCCTACCGAAAGCGTCATCCAGCACGGCAAAAGGTCATGCAGCTATCGGAATCGCTTTTGAGTTATGTTGCCATTTTCTTGCGGACGAACGATTGACCATCGCCTTTCGACACCGTCGGCCACCACCGTGTCCGAACGCTCCGGGCGGTCATCACACCGATAAGCCGTAAGTGCAACCTAAGCCATGTGCATTGGTACGCGTTCACTGTTCCGTTTCGATCGGCATTTTTATCGGATGTTTACTTTTGCGATGCTGATTGCGGTGACCACACCGGCACTGGTCCGCTTGCCAGCATGTAAAGTGGCCGCCACGGGCTTTACGTGCACCGGGTGCAGTTTCATCCATTTCAGGTACGGTTCTAGGAAATCGGTAGTGTGCATTTGGACCACTGGCGTTATTTGTCAGCGGGAAAAGATTTATTTCCACAAACTCAGCAGTTCGGTAGACGGTTGATAATGCAACGAATGAACAATCGATGGAAGAGTATGGACCCCGGGGAACGGGGCAATAAGCTAATTATAATGAGTTACTGTCAATTGAGTAGCTTCTAGTGCTAGTTTCAAATTAATAAATGAAAATTGAGAGCTTTTGGGATGAGTTAGTTTTACTCAAGGAAAGTTTGATTTAAAAATAGAATACAGTAGAATGTCGATTATCCGGGGCCTGGTTAACCGGTGTGCGGATTATCCGTGGTCCAACTATTTCACAGCTCCTGAAGAAAAATGCCCGTTACCATTTGGTAGAATCAACTTAAGAGAAGAACCTCTCCTTAGTGTTAAGGAAAATAATTCAACATGTTTCGGTTACTAAAGGTTATATAAGTGATTTGCATCTCCTATTTTACCGAAAAATATAATACAAAATTAATTTTCACTACAGAATAAAAAAAATAATACAAAATTAATTATTAACTCAACCCTATAAAATCTTCGCTCGGATCACAAATGTAAGCTTTTATCTTAACACGGATCAATTATCCCTGCAAATCGATTATCAGGTATGCGTCTGATTCCGACCATTCCCGATATTCAACGTTCTGCTATACTACAGCTTTGTAGGAGCTTTGCTGTTATCATTTTTCGATGCTCTTTTATATTTAACACTTAGGAATAATCATTTCCAGAAGCGCGAAATGTATGTGAATCTTAAATTCTCAAACAAAGTAACAAATCAGACAAGAGATTCACCATTTCTTCCCCTTCCCATGGAATAAGAACTCTGGGTCAGCAAAGAGCTACACTCCACCGGGCCGCAGCCAAACTTACACAGCTTCTGATAGGGGCTCCCTCTAGCTGATAGGCGGGCCAATTTTCTCCGAATCCGCGATAACCTATTCTACCACTGCTGAACAATCCAAAAACACCAATATCAATCACCGGCGGTACGCGCATTTGCTCCCGTTCCTTAACTGCTGCCTGTCCCGAGTACTACCGTCCCCGGGAACTCCAGGCACAGGAACAAAAAAGAAAGAAGTTAGGCGAAAGTTGCCCACTGAAGCAGGCTGGCAAGCGCAATCGTCCACCGCTGATAGTGGGGCACAATTTTTAATTCATGCACGCCCAGCAGAACAAGGTCATGCCTTTCGAGCGATAATTATGCTCGAAGGTCCGGTACTACAGCCTTCGGTGCTTCTACTTCTGCTGCTGCTGCTAAGCCATCGCGAATCTGTCGTCCCACAGGAAGACGTCACCCATGCACGCTGCCCGGGGGAAAGATGAAGCTGAAGTATTATCAAATTTCGCAAACAACCTCTCAAGTGGAGCGATCAGTTTTAGTCGACCGTCACCCGCCACCGTCCCGCTGCAAGGGAGACACACGGAAAGACATGCTCCGCCTCCCGAGGGTGGGAGCCTTGTCTTTCTCCGGTGAACTTTTCAACCAACATCAATTATTTAGACTACAGGGCTTCATGGCTTCCATAATTTAGGCTTCCCTAGCTGCTACGGCCACCAACACCGCTTGCCATCCGTCCGAGGTCATCTCGTGATGTGCTGCTCGTCGAGATGGTACTGGAATTTCGTGACAGTCTAATCAATTATGCAACGACGTTCTTCGTCGGCAAAGTTCGGTACGTAACACGACGGTCAAGCGAGAGTGTGCTGGGTGTGCGGCGTCCCGTGTGTCGAAAGGAGTGTGCGTGTTTGGCAGGGTTTGCAGTGTATGCTAACAAGGCCACGAGACGCTTACCCCTCTTCGTGCGATTAAACGATGTGCAGAGTTTAGAGCATGATCAACTCCCTCGAACCTACCCTCCGGATGACCTAGGTATAAAATAATCCTCACTCAGCCCCCCAGCCAGGTCGTGCAGAAAGCTACGGTTTCTTGCTTCCGATACTCCGGTGACACTTAAGACGCTGGGTCAGGTAAAGGGTAGAAGATGCTTTGCGACACGTGATCCTACCCCTTCTGGAGCTCACACTGTTGCCTTTCTTGTCACCGGGGAAGAGCAGCCACCACGTATGGAGAATAGTTTCAACCGGCTTCATGGCTTCAAAGCTTCAATAGCAATACGGGGCGGCAGAAGACGGTAAGACGAAAAGCAGTTCCCATTAAAAGCAAAGGAATGTTTAAGCTACGCTTTGAAGAAGCTTACCGTTTTGTCGCACAGCGTTCGTCGCCGATGAGTTCGGAAAAGATTAATTTCCACAAAAGAAACTTCTCCCATACGCTGGAGAATAGCACAATCCCCCACGATTGGATAGTAGTTGATGTTAATCTCGGTTGGCTGGATGTGCATCTCAGCTGCTCTCGCGAAACATTTCTCAGGCTCAATCACTTACGCCTCGAGCCATCGATATCAAGCGTGCCCTAGCAAGGGGCCGGCTCGTTGGCGGGCTTCAGTATCCCGCGGGTTTGTACCTGCCGTGGGCGATCGCAGCACGCGACGCTGGCGAAGGGCAGAGGTGGTTGAAATTAATTTTCTCCTTCCCATCGGCAGCAGCAGCAGCCACCCCCCACTCCCCTTGCTGACTGTTTCGCGCTGCTAAATGGCCTTTTCAACGCATCGACAAGACGTTTTCCAATTATGCTTCCAATCAATGAAAGTCAGCTCCAATTTGTGCCCGAATCCTTCCGGCATGTTCATCAGCGAGCATTCCTTTGGTCGTTCGTTTTAATAACCCTGGTGTCTGCGGGATATTTCCCCGAAGGCTGCCTTCCCTTTGCCTCGCTCCAACAGCGGCCCACCGGGGAGCGGGATGCGTGTAACTATCCTTCGGGCCTTTTACACCCTGCTTCATTCCTTTGGAGACCGATGAAAGCAAAACGATCGCATCACAAAATGTCACACCCAATCTCGGGAACTAGGCACGGCGAAAGTGTTCGGGGAACGGTCCCCGACGTCACCGCTTGACACTTCTTCTGCCAGCTTGACAGTAATTATGGAAGCGAGCCATCCCGCCCGAAGCACAGCGGCCATCCCGGGTTTAGTGGACCTTTTTTTTCGGGCTCACCTCGGGATAATTGCCCCCGGGAATGATGGTAACGAAGATGGTTCTGCCTTGCACGGGATGGTTCGTAATTCTGGCCGGCTTGCTGGTACGGCTGCTGGCCGCTCTAATCGCAACCGTATTGTTTTGCACGCCTGTTTAGTGGTTCTTTTTCACGCTGACGTCTCAATGCTGCCATATTTCACGTGCCCGTTTCATTTCGGCACGGTATTCTGTAGGGTTTCCGGTTTTTAACTATCGTAATGGCGTAAGGTTGAGAACTTTGTCAAGAGACATATGAGATACGTCGTTTTCTCACCAACACAATTCGTTTGAGCTTTAAAAGTGTTCAACATTCTTTGTAAGTTGGCGTTGGCGAATGATCTAAAGGAAGATGACATACAATAAATTGACGTGATGAGTACACATGTCAACGGACAAATTATTCGGACGATTTGGAGGTCCAAGGTCATTCAAGCACTTTAAAAAGACACATTTATTTATTGGGGCCGGCTCGGTGGTCCAGTGGTTACGGCGTAGGGCTGTCAAAAGGCCGGTTCGAATCTCATTTGGACCGTTGCCGCCCCCCCATACGCAGGATTGACTATCCTGCTATGGGTACACTAAATCACAACCTCCCATATCCAGGATTAACAATCTTGATATGGTACACTCAGTCATAGAAAGAGCCCAAAGCACATTAGTGCTCTGGTTAGGCCTTGACCCTACAGGTTTGTTGTGCCACCGAAGAAGAAGAAGAAAAAGACACAAATTATGAGCAGAGCTATACTAAGCTTTAGTATAAGCGACAATTGTTGTCTAGTTCTTTGTACTTAATATATTTTGTAAACTTCATATTCCAAGAATTCAAGGAAAGCAAAGCGTGGAACGATTATTTGCGGACGGCTTTTCAGGACGATGAATTACATGCAGCTTTTTTATTCACCGAATTTCTTTGTTCAATCAATGACCGTACTTTTGTGTTAAAAACTTATCTCGTCATAAACGTCAAATATACTTCAGTCTTCCAAGCAATAAAGCATGCATCAGGGTACGTCCCGTGAAAAAAACGTCTTAAAATAGACAAAATATTATACTAAGTGTTGTAACGTTTTCAAAAGTCCTTAAATAAAAAAAAACTTAACATGATTTATGTCATTTATGACATCACTGATGATCCCCTCATAATTTCACTATTTATCAGCAACATTGGAGAGCGAAAAAGGAGGCGCAAAATCGAAACATATCCGCTCCTTCTCAAGACTATCTGCCGGCCCGTAGGTAGAAAGGCTAGAATGTAAACTTTTTTTTGCCTCAGCTCAAACAAGAAAAACAAAATACAGAAAAACCAACCACGCCGAAAAAATGCTCACCTAACAGTGCCATTCCAAAACAGCAAATAAGCTGAAATCGACAGCCCTTAACGCCTTATCTGGGTCCCGTTCCTTCTGGTTCTCGCTGCCCATTCGCTGTCGTTCTTTACCGGCGCAGAGATGTCCAATAATTTCGGGGCCCGGTTTTACGCCTGCCAGCCACACGGTTACTGATAAGAACTTTAACTTTGGCGGTGGCTGGCCCACGGTAGCGCGACAATGCCTAATGTTTGGTTTATGATGCCCAGCCACTGTCCCGCGCTCCATTCCATCCGACCGCTGCTTCACAAGCTGCGCAAACGTACTGGCTGGACGTGGCTCTGCACGGAAAACTTTCCACCCCAAACCGGCACAAGAGAGAAAAGAAAAGGTGAAACTTTTTCCACCCAGCCACGTGCCGAGAGCCAAGCGCCCGGGGATGCGTTTCTGTGTGCGCCGGTTCCTATGCTCGCCGCTCGGCCACCGCTGCAGCTAGTGCGATGGTGGATTTGAGCCGTGAAATTAATACGATAAGTAGATTGTGAAACGCGGCCAAGTTTGTTGTTGATTGCCGCAAATGATTTGCTGCTTGCCGGCAAAGGGAGCGAACACGTTCGGGAAGGTGCATACAATGGCCGAGTGCTGTTTGCAATCATTTTCTCTGCACCAGCTGTGTAATGGTTGTTGCAGTGCGTTGAAGACATTCTAAAGATGAATAAGCTCCCATTCAACGGCAGCTTCACTTTTCACACCAAGTGGAGCTTCTCCACCCACAGCACTAAATTGACGCTGCAGAACGAAACCCTCAACGGACACTCGAAAGTCAACTAATTCCAAAGCTGTCCAGTGCACACGCACTCGTGCCGATGATCAAATGCTAATTACTTCCCACCCGCACTACGGAGCGGGCAGTCGGTGTCCTCTGTCGCACAGTCTGTCTGTCAGATTCGCTTTCGAAGCGATGCAGCTCGTGCAGGCTGTGCGCTCCGTGACACGTAACGCATTTCGGCAGTTTGACAGCAGTGACAGCCGGGCCCTGACTCCGTACGCTGGGAAGCGGGTCACAGACACAGCACGGGGATGACTGGAATTTGGGGATTCACCCGGTTTTCCTACCGGTGAGCATGCCACTTGACATTGCATCTCCCGGGTCGCTGACATTCACCTTGCGCCGCATACGGACACACGGGGCCTCGACAAACAGTGACATGTTGTTATCGCGTTACACGGCGATGCGACGACACCTCAACGGTATGCTTCCTGCAGTCGCGTTGTCATCGGTGCCGAACGATTAACCATGCATGAGGCAAGCCGGGAGTTGTAGCATAATGGACTCCCCATTTTCCCGACACTCTGCTGCTATTGCAACCGCTTTAAAGGGTTGGAGGAGGGGTACAGCAGTCGTACTTAATTAAACAACTGTTTTCCAACAGTTCACTTTTAGGTGAAACCGTAGGGCAGAGCTACTATAATAAGCGACCGTAATGTAACTTTAAGAGGATTGTGCCCGTTATAAACTGTGAACAATAGGTAGCGTCATTCGCAACAAACCCGTACAGAAAAATAATTATAGAAAAAAAGTGTGTACAAGCAGCTGCTGGATGCACTCATATTCTAAAGGCCTTACCGGTATGTACACTCTACCAACACTACGGTGACGATTTGCAATAAAGTGAACAAGTTGTTAAATGATTCTGCCGTTGGTTTTCGTTGCCGAACCGGCCTCTTGTTGCGCCTACCAACACCATTATTATCATGTATGCGGCTGTCCCGCACCGACGGTTCTTTTCTGTTCGATCATCCCGGGCTTGCTATTTATGTTGCCCTGTCCATTGTTTCACGTTTTTTCGCGCGGACCGTGGACGCCAGGTGGCAGGTGGAAACTGCCGAACTGGTAATATTGTAAAATTTTCATGAACATTTTGACAACCGGCAGCAGCAGCAGCCGCGGCAGCCAGCCCGCGCACGTGGCACACGCGTTGTTTACAGCGTAATTAACATGTTTAACGCAGGCCGGGCTCCCAACGGGGCCGAGCCGGTTTGCTTCTTTAATTTCCTGTTCCATGTGCTTTCTGGCGGTGGTGTATTCCCTATATACTTTTTTTCCACGAAGCGTACCAATTATGTTGCCCGCTGACGAGTTGTGCTTCATGTTATTTTTGATGTAAGAATTTGTTTTCTTTGGCCCGCGGTTTGGCCAGCAGCTCACCGTCAAAACTGTCATCGGCAGGGACAACCATCAGAGCTGGCATAGCAAAAGATCAAACCCTGTCAGTCGTTGTCCAACCCAGCAGAGTGCACGGAGGGGGAGGGGGAGGGGGAGGGGGTAACTTCGGTCTGGTTAAACCAGTCCAGACCTTTTTTCCGCGAAATTAAGATATATTGCTTCATTTTATTCTCCATCTTCCGCACCATCGCGATGTCTCTTTTTTTTGTAGCTTTTCCATTCCGAACACACCCTGTCCCTGTGTCGCAGATAAGAAACAATTTGTCTTTGCTCAATTTTGGCGTTTAGTTTAACGGGAAGGTTTCTTTTCGTCTTCCTGTTTTACTTGCCCACGCCCACGTACACCATTTCTCCTGCGAGAAGGGGCTCAATCCATCCACCTGAAGCGATATCGGCCAGGGAGCTATACAACCGCCATCCCACCCGGAAGTAGTGTCCCTTTACCGCATCATGCAAAATAGATGACTGTGTGCTTCTGCTTGCCCTTCGATGCTGCAACGAACGTCTCGTGAAAGGTGAGGTGATCCTCCCATCGTTACGCCTTCGGTATGGTCGTACCTTCATTGGGTGAAATTTATATTGAAACATAAATAAAGGATGATGAGAAGGCAGCGATAGATGGCGGGAAAGGACACGGACAAAACTCGAACCCACTGCCCTTTTTTTGTGTGCAGCCAGTGCGGCGAGAAAATGGAAATGGAAAACGTGAAACGTTGAAAAATGGATCTCGTTCGAAAGGTCCGCGATGGATAGTGCCTTTGCCAGCGGGATGGCGATATCGTGCCAGGTAGCGGCGTTGGAGCCAAACGCGTACGAAAACTTCACTTTTCGTGGTGGCGCACTCGTTTCGCTGCTTTTAATGTGCCGCTTCGCGTCCCCCCCCCCTTTGTCGTGTGCTTATCTCGCTGAGCCTTTTTCTGATGCTCGGTGTATGAGTGGAAGGTTGGAGGCTAGCCCACTAGATGAAGATAGGCGGCCCTCCCCCCGCTCTAATGAAATTGTTTGATGAAGGATATTTATCTTGCGAATACAAATGGCTACATTCCGGGTACGTGAGAGCGTGTGCCTTCTGTTTGTGCTAAATGATGTGTCCCGCTCCTTTCCGCCCGCTATTCCGCCCGTTCGGAATGCGTATTGCTGAGAGGAGAGAGTGCAAAAAAAAAAAACAGACGGAAGAAGAACCATGTAGTGTAGTTTGGGGCGGCGGCACGCTATAATGAACATGCAATTTTGTACACGCGTGACAAAACCACATATCACGTTCGAAAGTTGATGCGAGATAGTAGTAACGATGAAGCGGAAGCTTTTGCTGCCCAGCAAGCAAGACACACGGACAGTCGAATTCTCTAATAATAACACCATTCAGCGGGACTCGGCCTGCCGCAGGTACGCCTGGATGGTTATGCTAGGGGCATTTTATTGTGAATAGATGTCGGTGCTCGGTATCTATCGGGATGCATCCATCACATGGTTCACCGCGTTCTGGCAGTGTTACGTGGTTTACGGATGACTGCCAGGTGCCACGGTGAAGAATGTTCTAGCAGGAGAGTTCTTCCAGGAATTGTTGCTCATATTTTCAACTCGTTTGGTGTGACAAAATTTGCGGTGAATCCATAATGGCTTACCGAACGTGCTGGAATGCCTCGGTATCGCTTCAATTATTCAATCGCGATAGCGTCTAAGCATAAACAGCATAGACAAGGAATGTGAATTCTAATTGTTAAAAGGTGTGCGCTACACGTTGGCTGGTTGGACAAGTCAAACAACGTGTTAAACATTCAGTTGGCTAATTCTACAACTGCATGCTTAAAAATTATTGTAATGTTTCTAAAAATCAGTCCAAAAAGAAAAAAAACTGTTTGAAAAGTGTACACGGTTCCATTATTCCTAAAACACACACAATCATTAAATTCCACAATTTCATTTTCCAACAAACGCAGATTATAATGTTGCTGTGAAGTGACACAAAGTCAATGGTTCGTAACGGAACGATTTAACCCACGGCTCACTCGCCAATAAACGCTATTAACATGCAGCAATAACGACAACTGCACCTTCATCTCATTTCTATAACTTTTGAACTCCACTTTAACCTCCAATGGCCCATCAAGCTCGTAAGCTCCACCAATGCGCTTCAATTCTGTGCACACATTTTTAAAACTACAAATGAACTTTTCTACACCTTATTAAACCCCATTCAGTCACCCCGCCCAGCTGCATTCGTTTTATAGTGAAACAACTTCATTAATGCTTCCTACCGCACAGCGCGTCAGGCAACACGAAAACACTACCATGAACCCTTGAACCGCCGCGCAACAATGGTTTGCCGAGCCAAAACATCGTCCACCGTTGCGCCCCACCGAAAGCGTCGTCAGCTGCATGGGGCTTGTCGGAAAATGACTTCCCCACAAACCGCTGGCCCATTATCGAAAACGGCATCATCAACGTTGTGTGCGCTTCACGGTTTCATCCCTGGCTAACATTACATTTCCCTTTGCACGTTTCGCTTTTTTGGCTTCTTGCTGGGCGCTCGTTTGCAAAGCGTTTGTAGTTTGAACCGACGGGCTGGCAATGTGTTTTGCACCGCATGCATTAGACGCACCACCGTTATCGTGCCGGAGCACGAAGTTTCTTGAAGCGTTCGGTTGACTTCACCATCAAGACGGTGGCGTCTCCATCGGCGGCCTATCAAGCGTCGACCGAACGAGGGAAGATAAATCTGCGGTCGTCCCTAATGCGCGCTGCGGAGACGCGAATGAAACTTTCAACACATCGACGTGCGTCGTAGATGCATATGTTAAGAGGCGACTGGGTTTTTGATGATGAGGGGGGGGGGGGAGGGGGGTTAGGTTGATAGAACGAAATGCGCTATTTTTCATGCTGGTTTTTCGTTGCTGCCAGAACTCGCCTCAAAGCCACCCTTGACACGTGCTGACAGCAAATGAAAATTTACGGAATGTGATAAATAAAGCATGGGATTTGAGAACACATATTAGAAACTTTTTTCCAATCAATTTAGATAGAAAAAAGTGAGGTGAGTGAACTATAGAAACCACATCGAAAAGCGGAACAGTTTATTCGCAAAAACGTTAATGATGCCATTTTACAAGTTTATATTGAACATAATTTGCCGTTGAAACTGATAATGTCACTGCAAAGTACAAACATGTTCTTGGGCATTAGTTTTGCAAAAGTTTAAAACCTGTGGACAGGGATCGTAATTCACCAGCATTTTCTTGCACTACCTTGTTGTTTCCATCTCTTGTTGTTTGTCAGCTTATTATTAAAAATATATTTTATGATAATTCAGGCTTTATCTTTTCATATGAAACTAACGATTTTAAATAATACGATCGTGATTTCATTGACGCTTACGATCATGTTGCAGTATAAAAATGTCCTATTAGGTTCGCTACAATATGCTTCCTAGTGTTAAAAATATCAGAGATAGAGAACAACTAAACGTATACTTTTTTTCTCATACATCATTTGAAGCGCTTTAACAAGCTCTAATGACCTTATGCCAATCTTAATGATGAAACCCTCTCGTTTCGTCCCCACCGACACGGGCGGTCGCAATAATAATCATTCTTAATTCATCTAACATCACACACACACACACACATACACAGTACTGGGAAATAAATTTACTCACCACATGCCGCACACGCTTCCTGTTGCTTTGCTTCACCCAATATTTATCTATTTGCGAAACGAAAAGTGTCCCAAATCATGCTTTTAAACCGTACCATAAATCTCTTCAACACGCTGTGCCGCCCTTTCTACACGAAACCGGTCCAGCAAACACGAAAATGGGCCTTGCATTAACATCGAAAGCACTTTGACACACACACACACACACACACTCATACAGAAACTTGCTCCCTTTACAACTACTGCCCCTTCCTAAGCTCGCATCTTATCGAAAGAGCCATTTTCCGATCTGTTATTTTTTGTTTGTAAAGCATGGAATTGGCAAGAGGGAAAGAGAAAGAGAAAGACAGATAGGAGTAAAAAAGGGGGAAAACATGCTCCCACTAAAGCAACCCAAACATAGAGATAAATTACCTCCCACCGTCTTCCGCAGTGGTGCAAATCCATTGTCCACGCCCGTCGAAGGTCCAGCCTTCAGGGTGGGATTGAATCGGTCCCAGTGCAGCACCGAATCGAAGTTGAGCGGCTGCTGTTTTCTTGGTTTCTGCCTGCCTCTCCAGCAGTAGCAGCAGCAGCATTTTATGAGCCTGAGAAATGTTTGCAACATTTAATTTCTCGCCCATCCCGCCCCTGGGCTGCTGCTAGCGTGAAGGAAGCTGCTGTGCTTTCTTATTAAAAACAAACGCCCTCGTCCCAGCGAAAAAAGCTCCCTCCTAGGGATGCAAAAGAAGCTTTATTGTCCAGAGTCCACCGTTACCACGATTCTTAATGTTTAGCACTACTAAAAGCCAGCATTAACATCGTCCAACGGGTGGGTGGGAATGCGAACAGCGGGGCAGGGTTTGCTGTGCACCGAAACGCTTGCATTCCCTGGTAGACGCCCACCCCGAAAGTTGCTCCTTAAAAAACATTCAGCACACACACACACACACGCACACATCCAACGGCTCACAAGAGGAAGCTCAAGAGGCCAAAGTCGCCTTGTCTTCCAATGAGTGGAACACTTTCGAACGACAAAACCACAACATGAGAAAGTTCGTCTCTTGCGGGTGGACCCTTCCTTACTTGTCGCTTCAAGGAAGGGCTCGGGGAAGAAAGGGAAGAGTATAGGCCGGGAGACAACTTGTGCATTGTTCAGGCACAGCCTCCCACTGCGACGCCCCATCTAAGGATGCTCCAAAATGGCTAACGACAATTTTAAGCAAATGACATACCAACCCACCGAACAGCGTCTACACTTTTACGACCATTTGCAAACGTGGCTGTACTCCTCTTTCTCTCTCTCTCTCTCT